>JACXGK010001352.1:10936-30129 GCA_016801125.1 Novumbra hubbsi | reverse complement strand
ATAACGATAGTTTCCGGGAATGTAACTGTACACTAATATAAGTAGGGGTATCCCCCTAGACTTGATGCCCTGCTGGCCCCCATTCATACTCGCTGAAGTGTTAAGTCAGGAGGCTGAGCTAAGGGCATGTTTAGTTATATAGGTGCAGGTATGCCCTGATTGGCTGAGACAAAGTGCATTACAATTCTCAGTGTGATCGCGTTGTGGCGTGATTTACACATCATTGAATTCTGTTTTTATTGAAATTGTACACACTGTTCCAACTTTTGGAAAAGGGGTTGTAATAAAAAAAGAAATCAAACAAACAATAAGAATAAGACTAAGGTTTGTTTGTGGCCAAGCGTGTTCCAGCCATCTAGGGTGTTACCTAGACTACACATGTTGAGATGACACTTCAAGTTAAAAAATGTTGGGGCAAAATGTGTGTTTTTTTATGATCTGGTAAGGTAAAATTCAAAATGCTACTCGTGGGCTATTTAAAAAAACTAAAACTGTAAATATTCATAGTCATTTAGCATGCTTTTTTTATGCAGAGCATATTAAAGGAGCAATTGGGTAATACCTTACTAACAGGGCAATTGACAGACTTCTTTCCTTATCAGCTCTGTGATTTTCAATTACTGGACCAGTACCCTAAACTAATGTGACCAGATTTCTGAAATTAAAACCGGGGACATTAACAGTTCGGCAGTCAATATATCATTAATCATCTGATGTTATTATCTATGTTTAGTCTAGCAGTCACACTGTGATAGACAGAGAAAACAACATCTTACAGAAACACAAGAGACAAGACAAAAATATCTGATCTAAACAGCCATTGAGTGGTCCTGGTTTTGCAGTTTTTTTTTCAATCTTTCTCCTCTTCTTTTCATCACTCATCTTTCTTCTCTTTACCTTTCCACCTCACTCTTGTTCCTTGTCCCTCTCTTCCCCTTCCACTCCAATCTTTAATAATGAATAGTACACTAGAGAATGTCATTGCTTGCCTCATTTTTTAATTTTATAAAAAAAAAAAATTGAAATAATAAATTGGAAGGCTCTGTAATAATATATTTACCTCACCTCTATCTCTTCTTCTTATCAAGTCTTTATCCTCTCCATCTCTTCTCTAACAGAAAACATTATGCTAATGTTATCCATGAAACTTTCAAAATATATGTTTACACTACCTATTGTAATGCCATAACATTGATATTATAAT
Source organism: Novumbra hubbsi (assembly GCA_016801125.1). NCBI lineage: Eukaryota > Metazoa > Chordata > Actinopteri > Esociformes > Umbridae > Novumbra > Novumbra hubbsi. Next base: position 28,925 of record JACXGK010001352.1, on the reverse strand, counting down.
CTGTAAATAAATAGATCGTCCACCACATGTTTCTTGTGAACGTTTTTTTACCTAGCTATCAGGCCAGTAGGTAGTTAACCTAGCTAGCTAACCTAGCCAAGATAGCTATGCTAGATAGCATAACCTATTGGAAATCTTATAGAGCAGAGCATCTATCTAACTCATTGTACATTAAAACATCACTAGGTAGTACCAAAAACGTAGCACTAAAAATTATGACTGTCCCCGGAAAACCATGACCTCTCATTACCCTATTCTTAATGCAAGGCTACCTGGTCAGGTCAACATTATTTAATTAATTTACACACCTAAAGACTCAAATGGATTTCCAAACATAAAGTATGTTATTATGCCCATGCAGTCCTGTGTTGGCCACCTGTCACTGCACCATGACAGGCATCCGTTACTCTAGGTACTGTGTACATTGTACTTTGTACAGTTTATCATGTGCAAATTATATATTTTTTCTTTTGCAATTTTAAGTGATTCCATCTATTTTCATTGCTGGGCTGTGTTGAATGTAAGTTTTGAGAATTACACAAATATTAGTTTTGCTGCCTCCGTTTTTTAAGTCTGCTGCCTCAGTATTTTACTCCAGAATGCAAGGAACCATGCAGTCATCATTGCTTTGCACAAAAAGGGCTTCACAGGAATGGATATTGCTGCTAGTAAGATTGCACCTAAAACTGCCATTTACCGGATCATCAAGAACTTCAAGGAGAGAGGTCCAGGGGCTTCAGGGAGCCCAAGAATGTCCTGCAAGTGCCAGGACCGTCTCCTAAAGTTGATTCAGCTGTGGGATCAGGGCACCACCAGTGCAGAGCTCACTCAGGTATGGCAGCAGGCAGGTGTGAGTGCATCTGCATGCACAGTGAGGTGAAGATTTTTGGAAGATGGGCTGGTGTCAAGGGCTGCAAACAAGCCACTTCTCTCCTTGAAAAAAATCAGGGACAGACTGATATTCTGCAAAAAATTGACTGCCAAGGACTGGGGTAAAGTCATATTCTCTGATGAATCCCCTTTCCGATGGTTTGAGGCATCCGGAAAAACGCTTGTGCGGAGAAGAAAGGTTACCATCAGTCCTGTGTCATGCCAACTGTAAAGCATCCTGAGATCATTCATATGTGGAGTTGCTTCTCAGCCAAGTGGGCTCACTCACAATTTTGCCTAAGAACACAGCCAATAAATAATGGTACCAAAACATCCTCAGAGAACAACTTCACCCAACCAATTCAAGAACAGTTTTGTGAACAATGCCTTTTCCAGCATGATGGAACACCTTAGGCCATAGTGATAACTACTCGGCTCGTGGAATGAAACATCAACATTTTGGGTCCATGGCCAAGAACTCAACACGCAATGGACAACCAAAAACCCACACATTCTGACAAACTCCAAGCATTGATTATACAAGAATGGGCTGCCATTTGTCAGGGTGTGGCCCAGAATTTTATTGACAGCATTAAGGGCGAATTGCAGAGGTCTTAAAGAAGGGTCAACACTGCAAATATTGATTATTTGCGTGTACCAAATTGAATTGGCAATAATAGCCTTTGACACTTGTCAAATGCTTGTAATTATACTTTAGTATACCATAGTTACACCTGAAAGAAAGATCTAAAAACACTGCAACAGCAAACTTTGTGTAAACCAATACTTTGGCCACAGCTGTACTAGGGCAAATGTTAGCTTACCACACATTTGCTGTCCCCCATTTTCTGGTGAAAAGCAATGTAGTGTGCTGCCAATCCACCACACTCTGCATGTTCTCCCAAAAGGATGGGTAGCCTATTTTTTTATTAGAGGTCTTTAAAACGATGAATAATGGTCTTCCTCTGTTTTCTTTTTCTCCTTGTCTCTATCCCTCGTTTGGGTTCTCATATGCACTTGGTCTTGTATCATCTCGTCCCCAGATGGGAAGATGACTCTTACACAGCTCTTCCTGGCAGTACCTTGTGCCCTCTCCTTCATCTATCTCGTTTCTCATCCTCTCCTCTCATTTGACTTTGTCTTTCACTTTCTACCTCAGCTTCCTTTTTCTTTCTCTCTCAAGCTCTCTTCCCTCCAGCACCATGTAACGCAAACACAACCTGTTCTGAAGCGCTGTGAATTATTAATCCCTCCTGTCATTCTCCTGTTGGTAGAACTGGAGCGCCAGGGGAGGGAGGGATGATGGATTGGGGGAGGAAAAGGGGAGGGGGCGAAAGATACACCTGCACATATCGGACAAGAGGAGCAACAGCAACATATAACTGTACTGCAATCCCCGCTCACTTGTTTTGGTGAAGCTGGACATGAAACAGGCGCACGGCAGCTTCCATGGGGAAGATGCCATGTTGGACTGGGTTTTGTTTCATCCTCTTTGTGTTATTCAATGTGATCTCTTGTAAAACCCCTCAGTTCATTTGATTTACGAATGTGTTTATTGACTACCCAAACAGACCAGTCTAAAACAACAAATGCTTCACAGACTTTACTGGATGCATTAGCTAATGTTCCAGTGATTTGTGTTAGCGAGAGGTGCTACTGTATAACAAATAAATGTCAGCATATCAGAAATGAATAAAACCTGAGGCAATTTTAAAATGTTTAACCTACCTAAAAATATATGATGGTCAACATTGCCACACCACCACCACTACTGGAAAAAAAACAGCACTTTATGTTGCCGCATTACACTTTAATGTTGCAGTTAAAAAACTGCTCTGATGCTCCGTTATTACAAGACGGCAGCAGTGTGAACAGACCATAGCCTGGGTGGCTATAGTCTTTTAGGATGTTCCGTGCTTTCCATAGGCATCTTGTGTGGTAGAGGGGAGATGGCAACCTATGATGCGCTCTATTGCCGTACCAGGAATGGATGCAGCCTGAGAGGATGCTGTCAATTGTGCACCTGTAGAAGTGGGTGACAGTTCTTGCAAGCATGCCAAACGTCTTGAGTCTCCTCAGAAAGTACAGGCATTATTGGTTCATTTTTGCTTGCTTGGACCAGGTGAGGTGACCTTTGATGAACACACCGAGGAACGTAAAGTTGGAGACTCTCTCCACTTCAGCTCCATGGGGGTATGATCCCTCTGTGCCACTTTCACCATCACCTCTTTTGTCTTGCAGACGTTGAGAGAGAGGTTATTGTCCTGGCACTATGTAGCCAAGTCCACCACCTCCTCTTTGTAAGTGGTCTCATCGTGAGACCTACGATGATGGTGTCGTCCGCAAACTTACGTATGACATTGTTGCTGTGAGTGGCCACACAGTCATACATTAACAGGGAGTACAGAAGGGGACTGAGTATGCAGCTCTGTGGGGCTCCAATTCTCAGAGAAAGTGCTGAGGAAGTGAGGTTGCCCATTCTCACCACCTGGGGTATGCTTGTCAAGTAGTCCAGGGTCCAGTTTCAAAGGGAGGAATTTAGTCCCAGGGTCTTGAGCGTAGCAACACGTTTTGCGGGCATAATGGTATTGAATGCTGAGCTGTAGTCCCCCAACAGCATCCTCATGTATGTGTTGCTTGCTTTTTCCAGGTGGGAGAGGGCAGTGTGTGTTTTCAGGGTGATGGCATTGTCTGTAGATATATTTGGGCAGTATGTAAATTAAAGGGGGTCCAAGGTTTCAGGATGGGTGGAGCAGATATGGGTTCTGACTCACCCCTCGAATCACTTACGATGGAGGACAGTGCTACAGGGCGGTAGTCATTCAGGCAGGTGAGGAAAGGTTCTTCGGTACAGGGATAATGGTTTTCTGTTTGAAGCAGATGGGGACTGTAGAGAGAGTCAGGTAGAAGTTGAATACAGAGTTGAAAACCTCCGCTAGCGGGTCAGCGCCTCCCCTGAGGACACGGCCTGGTATGCCATCTGGCCCTGGCGACATCCATGGGTTCATTCTTTGGAAAGCGTTCTCACGTCAGCCGTGGCTAGAACGACTGTGCTGTAATTTTTAAAGTAGTTGCCTATCTTCCATTGAACAACACAAAGTAACTTAACAAATGAAAGTGAGATCAGATCAGAATGAGACCTGATTTACAGTATGTCAACACCAGCAGGCCATAGATTGGTGCATGTGTCACTGTGAGGAAACTTCAGAGTTTGAAAACAGAGTCTGACTTCCTGTTTGATGGATGAGTTGCACTATTGATGTCTTATTCATCTGCACTTTGAGATGTGTCTGTATGTCTGTCAGTGAGAGCAGTTCTGGTGTTTTGGATTCTGATAAGGTCTGGGGATGGACACTTGACTCTCTTTCTCTCTATTATTCTCTCTGTCTTTCACCATTTCTTTCTCATCTGCAGCTTACAGTAACTTCAACCTCAGTTTGCACTCTGCCAACTCTTTCCTCTCTCTCTTTATCACTTCCCTTCTCACAATCTCTCTCTGTACACAAACACCTTCCCTTGCAGTCGTTTGTCAATACGAAGTCCTCCATTGATTAACGATTGTTTGCTTGTGATTCATGCTTGATGAATTAGCTCTTATTAATTCCGGTTTGTTCTCCAGACTCGCTCCTGCCGTGTTAACATCTTGCACCTGCACATGTGCGTGCTCACACACACACACACACACACACATGCACAGGCAGGCAGCACAATACATTTAAAAACAATCGATCTGTTTGCAATTCATTATTTGTGTTACAAACATGGTTTATTAGCCCAATGAACAGAAATATTTTACTATAGAAAACCATAATACAAACATAAAACAGAGTCTAGTAAACAAAGCACATGAGTCCCGCCTACTGCCCTCCCAGCACAAGAACCACCAACCCCAAGAGAGCATCCAAAAGATTCCCGACCAGAAACTGCAAGTTAGAAAATAGGGCAAATCTGTGAGGAAACAAGAAAGTCTAGATGGACAGACTGAACCTGTGTCTCAGTGGACGTTGTGACCACCAGGATTACTGAGACTATAGAGCTAAAATAGTTTCACTATGGTAGTTAGCTACTTCTTTGCAAGGACACCTCATTTAGTGTAGGCTACCGGATGCTTTGCTTGTCCGTAATTTTAACTGGCTTTTTCAGGTTAGACTGTGTGTTGTGTAGTTTTTGACAGAAAACTGCACACAAGACAGAAATACAGACCCATTTACAGCCAACTTCAAATGGTTTTTGTGGCAGGCGCATATATAAAAAAAAAGAAAAGGAGATATACACGCAGGCACACAAACACACAATATCCTGCCCACACAAGTCACCTCGTTGTTATTGCGTCATGCTTTTCTTTACCTTTCACTCAATTTGGCATCCATAATCTCTCATTTCAACCATCAGGAGATGCACTCATCCATACAAAGCCCATTTTCCAGGACTGCCCATTAGCAATGAAATCAAAAGGCAGTGGTAGGAGCGCTACTTAAGAACGCAAAAGGTTTTCCTTGCTCGACCCTGCATGCGTTCGATATAGTGCCTTATTCCTTTAATCGCTCACCAGTTTAGATCACTACCATTCACCCTTGTCAATAGTAGTGTCCCATGCAGGGAATAGGGTGTGGTTTTGGACAGATGTCTTTACCCTGTGAGTATTAAACCAGGTTGACGCGGAGTATCAGAGTGTCCTATGTAACGATGTAGCCCTCTTCAAATAGATTGGAGGCACAATGGCTTTGCTTTCAAGTGAGACTAGAGAGGCCTCTCTGTCACTGGACAGGGATAGAGAAGAAGAACGATGGAGAGCGACAAAGGGGGGGGGTTGAAAGAGATCGATTTGTCTGCTTTTCTCTTCCGTAGATTGTCTCTCCACATTGTACTCTATATATGATTCAAGTGCACATGCCTGCACCGCTCACACACAGACACACATACATCCCGCCAGGGGCCGATTTCCTTCCCTGTGACTTCATTTTTAATAGGGCACTTTGCATCTGATAAAGACCCATTTCTCTCCCCTTAATTAGCTTTGCTGCTTTGGCTCTCACATACTTCTCAATCTTAGCTTCACATGAACTATGAGTCCCATGCAGGCCTTCGTTTTCAAAATTGTATTTAAAAGTTGCTATATGATAGACGTTGAAAAGGCAAAATGTCTGACATTAAACAATACGTTTCTCATGTAATTGAAAATCTATTTACATGAAGATGTACAAGTCCGTTAGATTTTGGTTGATCTTAATTTCAGCCTTTACAATTGGATGTGGTAACAATCAAAATCAAAATAAGGTGTACCCATACTGTCAAGTGCTTTGACTTTGTTCTAATTAATTCTCTTCGAGATTTCTAAATGGTTTTAAACACAAACAAAACCAAATATATGATGTTCTTTAGATCTGAAGACATACGTGTGGATAATTAATAATTGTGGTAAATAATTGTTTTATACCCACATTACTATTAAAATTAAGATACTAATTGTGTTTCTTTACATGAATAAAGCATGCTTGTCATCTCAACATAGAAAGGATGTTGTTCTGACTACATTTACAGCTATCGAATATATTAAGAGACCACTGCACCTTTTGCTTTCCTTTCCAAAAATGTTGAAGGGGAACGTTCAATTTAAGAGACCACTGCAAATTTTGTTCTTCTGTTCCTCACATGAAGTGTTTTTTCCCCAACTTTTCTGGAAAGTAAAAAGAAAGTATAAGCACACTTCAGCATCTGTATTGACATTTCTTGATTCAGTCTATCATGTGGTTCTGAGTTTTATTACTGATGCAGACCATGTACACATCATTGTCTTTTATACACTACTGTGGGTTGGGACTTCTTGTTGTCCAGAAGAGCCTGACATTGAATGCTGTTTGTTTATAAAGGCACACTTGCTATCAAGAGTGGCTACTTTTTGAGGTACCTTGGGTTCAGATAGGTTCAACTTTGTTTACCTCTTATGCCCAAAACCATGGAATGTTCTACTGGATGGTCTTAAGTTGAAGGACATTGTGTCCATTGCACAGTTTATATGTTGCTTGACTGCTCACTTTTCTTACTTTTAATTGTTTTAGTTCTAAAAAGTAAACATTAATTTTGTTACATTTTTTCTGTAATATAGGGCACCACTGTAAATTTGCTTTTGGTACATGGCCAATATGCCCAGGCTAGAGGCTTTACGTATGCATCATTGACATCACATATGCCCACATGGCCTTCTTGCTAAATTGTTTCATGCCTCACCTTTGTAACATGTAGACAATAACAAAATAACAATGAACTATGCTAACATAGGTTACAGGCTTCAACCTATTTCCCCAATAATATATCTTCACAATAGATCTTGTTGACCCACATACATATACTTCATTTCTGTTTTACAGCAGATTTGATAAAAATACCAATTTCTGAAAACATTTTCTGAAATAGGCGACTTCATCCTAACCACAGCCTTAACATAGCCTTAATATGAAACTCAGAATAAATTATATTCATTTTCATTCAGGTAGCACAATTATGATCTGTTTCACATGAACTACATTAAGAATACACTTTAAAATAATCCTGTGAATTTTTGTTACAAATACAAACCCTCAGAAGATTCACCTTCTGAAAACAGAATTAAGCTAATAAATCAATCACAGACTAACAGAACATTCCTACTTTACAAACTTACTGAAGGGCGAGGGGTGGTGGCATGATAATCCTCAAACACTGGTGTTTGATCAGAAGCATGCTTGAGATGTTCTCCCAGAGCTCATGTCATGTTTTGTTGCTGTTACGTTTCATCACCGCTGCTGCATCATTGAAATTAACAAGTTTAGTTACATTGAACAAAACCCTCTATATAATGAAAATGTCCATATTATTTTAAGATGGCTCCGCGGATGGCAGCCTCAGTGTTGTTTTTTATTGTTTTGTTTGTAAAGTCAGTTTTCTGTTGCGATACCCGGAGCTCTTTCACCAAAGAGGAGCTCATAAACATCAGTAGAACAACTCCAGCAGATTTATTTCAGTGGAATTACTGGACATTCTAGTCAAAGGTGCCATCACCTTTGTTCATGCAGTGAAACGTTGCAGAAGTGGGAAACGTGTGGATGCGCTCATGCACACAGTTATCTGGAATAATTCACTCCAATGTGCGTTCGCTGTGCAACAAACAGGATGAACTTCAGCTACTGGCAGGAAAGGACTTCTACTCAACTTCAGTTTTGTGTTTTACGGAGACATGACTGTGTGGATTGATACCGGAGGAGGTGCATGTTTTTACATTAACATTGCCTAGTGTTCTGATGTGACAGTGATTCAAAAGCACTTTTCTCCTGATCTGGAATTATTCTGTATAAACTGTTGACCTTTCTACTCCCCCGTGAGTTTGCTTCATTCATTCTAGTCGGTGTTTACATTATACCGCAGGCAACGTGCAGGAGGCACAGCGCATGTTTGCCGAACATATACTGGCTATGGAGCGGACAACTCCCTGACTCCCTAATTATTGTCCTCATGGACTTTGTTAAGGGGAATCCCAGCTTCAAACTCCCCAAATACAGAAAATTAAATAAATGCCTGACCAGAGAGGAGAACATTCTAGATCACTAGAGTCAGCAGTGCCTATCATGCTGTCCCCCACGCTGCACTGGGTCAATCTGACCAGGTTATGGTCCATCTGATTTCTTCAAACAGACAGAAACTTAAGCTCGATAAACCTGTTGTGAGGAAATCAAAGCAGTGGAGCGGTAAGGCTGTGGAGGATCATCGGGCATGCTTAGACTGTAATGACTGGGATGTTTTCAGGACTGCTTCCAAAAGTCTGTATGAGTTCACTGAGCCTGTGACGTCCTACATCAGCTTCTGTGAGGACTGCTGTATTCCATCACGCACAAGGGTGAGTTATAACAATGACAAACCCTGGTTCACAGCTAATCTCAGACAGCAAAGGATGGAAAAGCAGGAGGCATTCAAGAGTGAGGATAGATTAGGACAGATTTAATGAGTCAAAATACAGTTTTCGCAAGGCCGTTTATCAAGCTAAGCAACTGTACTCTTGAGAGGCTACAAGAACAATGCTCAGCTCACAACTCTGCTTCTGTCTGGAGGGTGCAGAACACCAACTACAAGCCTAATGCCCCCCATTCCATTAATGGCTCTCGTCTGGCCAATGACCTGAATGAGTTCTACTGTCGTTTTGAAAGACAATGGGACAGTCCTGACACCATCCACTGTGCCTCCACCCCCCTGCTCCAGCCCACCTCCCCCACCTCAGCAGGGGTAGTGGGCCTCCCAAACTGCCCACCCCAATTGCCCCTTCCCCTCCTACCAAAACTATTTCTGTCCTGGACAGGGACGTTAACAGACTGTATCATGAGACAGAACCCCCTCAAAGCAGCGGGGCCAGACACTGTCTCTCCAACCACCCTGAAGCATTGTGCTTTAGTTCAGAGTTCACAGACATCTTTAACACCTCACTGGAGACATGCCATTTGCCAGCCTGCTTCAAGACCTCCACCATCATTCACGTCCCCAAGAAACCAGGATTACGGAACTTAATGACTACAGGCCTATCGCCCTGACCTCTGTGTTCATAAAGTAATTTGAGCGCCTTGTGCTGTCCCATCTCAAAGCCATCACCGACCCTCTCCGGGACCTCCTGCAGTTTTCCAACAGAGCCAACAGGTCTGTAGTCGATGCAATTAACATGGCCCTTCACTTCATCCTCCAGCACCTAGACTCCTTAGGAACCTATGCCAGGATCTTCTCCTGCACAGCACAGCAGAGGATGTACTTCCTGCGGCAGCTGAAGAAGTTCAACCTGCCAAATGCAATGATGGTGCACTTCTACACAGCCATCATTGAGTCCATCCTCACCCCCTCCATCACCATCTGGTACGCTGTTGCCACTGCCAAGGACAAGAGCAGACTGAAGCGTATCATTCGATCTTCTGAGAAGGTGATTGGCTGCAATCTGCCATCCCTCAAGGACCTGTACACCACCAGGACCCTGAGGACCCTGAGGTATTAGCCACTGCCCTCTGGCAGGAAGCTACGGTCCATAAGGACCAACACCTCCCGCCACAAGAACAGTTTCTTCCCATCGGCAGCTGGCCTCCTCAACATGGCCAGGCCACCCCCACTGTCACTGACCCCCTCTGCCCCATAACTTAATTCTACTTAATGCATTACATGAATGCACCTCTCTGGACTTTCTTCTTGCACATTGCACTTCATGCTACTTATAAAGTAAATGTTTGCACATTTTATATTTACTGTGTAATTGAATTTTTTTGCCTAACTCCACTTATTGTGTTTATTGCTCTATAGCACCAAAGCAAATTTCTTGTATGGGTAACCTACTTGGTATAAAGCTGATTCGGATTCTGTAACGGGCAACTTTGGTAATCCGATCATTCAAGCCACAGTAGGTCTGGATGCACAAAAGTCACATTGTGGTCGTGCTAGGTTCAGATATGCCATGACAGGCAGTGTGTTTGGGATTTCACATAGTATCCATTTAATCAGATCACATATACGCATAAACCATGTTAAGCAATGACCTCAAAATGTTCATTCAGAAATAACTTTTCTTTCTAACACAGAATAAAATGTTTGCAGGGAAATATAATTAAATGTTCGAAAAGCCAATATACATACAAGGAAAGGAGTGGAATACTTACGACTATAGCTGTCTGTCATGGCTTTTAAAAAAGGTTTTACATTTAAGGGAGACACATTAGTAGATGGTAAATATTTGGGATTATTACAGAGTTAATTTTTTGTTCTTAGGGTTATTAAAGTACACACATTAAACCCCATGCGTTTGATCATTTAAACTGGCACCTCCCATGGAGAAAGAATAGCCTGCTGGATGTCCAATATTTCCTGCAAGCTTGTTTTCTCCTTCATGTCCCCTTTCACTCTCCAGGTTTCCCTGCTAAAGCCGTTACATTTTAACTAGAATATCAGGTTGTTGTTAAACAGATTTAGGGACACATATGCACTTTATTAGTGAATTGAAAATGTTACAAAATGATGAGGAGATGATAATAGTTTATAATAAGAATTCTCATTAAAACAATGATATTTACAGATAATTTTATGATTGACTGATAGTCATTCAAGCATACATTTTGCCTCTCTCGACAAACTGCAGGTAGCTTAAAGAGCCAAAAGTTCTGTAGATGATGCTATCATGAATCTCCAGCTCCTCGACAGGTGAAAGAAATATTCCATGATGCTTTTTGTGGAGTTTAGTTCTTTGTTCAACACCAACTCCATCTTACAAGCAACAAGTAAAGATGATAATTCTCAGAATGTGCCCAGTGAAGAAGGCTGGTTTTTCTAAGAGAGGTATGATCCCACCTTTAAAAAAGGACAACCCTCTCTGATATTGACGTGTATCTGGCCACATCCTATATAGGTCTTATTTCTGTTCATGGATATATGTGAATGGCTTGTAATGGCTTGTTATCACTGCATGGGCTGTCAGGAAGACCACACCTACCCAGATATTAAGCTGCAAAATGTGTATACTCAAAAATAACATGTATTGTTAAACATGTTACAAAACTTTAATAAAAGTGTCTGTCTGCTTGCAAAAAGACTGGGAACTATCAGTGTGGATCAATTCAGCATCTTAACCTTCATTCAACATCCATTTTGATTACTTTCTATCAATGTGGCAGTCTATTTAAGGCCCCAGTGGCTGGTTTATAATTCAACTACTGTAGTACGTAGATGTTTTACCAATCTTGACAAATGGCTAATTAAATAGTGAACCTGTTACAACCCCCTGCGCACACAAACACACCAGCACACATTCCGTCCCTAGACATACATTTGACCCTAAAACCAAAACACTTAAGGCATGTTTTTGCCCTTTTTCAGAATGTCCAAATGTTTAAAATTGGCTTAACCACACACACGTGCATGCACATACACTCACATGTTCAAACAGTTAACATCAGCCTGTTGATGTCTAAGAGAGGCAGAGATTTCTTTCTCCCTTTGTCTTTGCTGCGTGTGCTGCCCCGATCTCATCTATAAATAATGAGGCTATTACGGTGACACAGGCCTGTGGATTGACTCCTGCTCAGACTCAATACAAGTACTCCCAGACAGAGAGGGAGAGTGTGAGACAGATTGAAAGACAGAAAGAGAGAGGAGAGTTGTAGAGGAAGAGAAATACATAGTGGGAAAGTGGGAGAGTTGAAGTTGGAATAAGGTTGAATTTGGTCCCAGAATTACATACTGTGAAGACTACTGTGGGCTTTATTTAGTCTAGAATGGTGTTCTATTAATTGGTCACATGGATGGCATGTTGAATGATGCTAATTTTCCAGGGGGGTAGAAATAAGGAATAGAAAGATAGAGAGAACCGAAAATAACCTGTGGGTTTGATTCCCACATGGGACCAGGATAGCCAATTTGGAAACTGTGTGCACACAAAATGTATATAATAAAACATAATAAAATATGTAAATGTCAAAATTACAGACAGTGAATTTGTCCCTAGCTTTTTACATGCAGGGTTGTAAAGGGTGCTGTTTTGGGCAATGTGTTTTGGTGTATATATTAGGGCTGGGAATTAATAAAAATATTTAACAAATTAATCGCACAATTTGCTTTGATTAATTGCGATTAATTGAATTTTTTACGTGCTGGGGCCGGCACTGGACTTCTGGCCATGTGATCCATCTGTGAACTTTTTTTATACTTACATTAACTTTTTCTAAACATGCTGAATCCAGAACGTGAAAATCCAGTTATTTGGTTGAGCATACACTTTTACCATGTTTGAATACATTTTTTCATACAATTGAATTCATTATTTGCATACAATCTAATTTATTTTCTTACGTTCAACACATTTGAGCTTAGTTTGCTCAATTCCATAGAACTACAGTCTGCAACTGTAACGAGACAAAAAATTAAGAATGACTTTCCCACAGAGTTTGACCCAGTCAAACTATTTGTCCTCAATCTAACTAGCCTACTGTAATGGATTTTATAGATGCTTTAAGATTTCTACATTCGGAATATGATAACTGTTTGCAATAGTGGACGTGTTCAGCATCAGCATTAGCCCCCCCAGAAGAAAGAACAAAAGGACTTGAAAAAATATTATTTCATTTTGCTGAATGAGATTCAAAGAACCTAGTCAGTAGAACTATATTTATACATTTAAGCTTCTTCAGTGGTTAACACCGATGCTATAGTTTTTGTGATTTACGCAATAGCAGGTGCTCTGTCAATTGTGTTAAATATATATATATTTACACACAAGTACCAGTCATACACTATATGCACAGAAGTTTTGGGACACCTACACATTACAAGTACAGGGGCGTGCATGGCATCCCATTCTAAATCCGTAGGCATTAATATTGAGTGGGTCCCCCTTTGCAGCTATTACAGCTTCCAGTCTTCTGGAAAGGCTTTCTAAACTATTTTGGAGAGTGTCTGTTGAAAGTTGTGAGGTCAGACACTGAAATTGGACGTGAGGGCGTGGCTCGCAATCTCTGTTCTAGTTCATACCTAAGGTTATTGATAGGGTTGAGTTCAGGACTGTTGAGTGGAAGTGTATTTGACAAAGTGGATGATCTGGCCCCATCAAGTCTCCAACAGACTCTTGATTATGTTATTATAACATTTGCTTCTAAACCACTAGGTGTGTGCCATCAGCACCCATCCTCCTGAGTAAACTCTGAGAAAAAGTGGAATATAAATTAATGCATGATATCGTGGACATTTCTCTGAAGTGTTTGGTTTTCCTCTTTCCCATAAAATGCAGATTAGTCTGATATGTTGTATTGTACTGTACGGGTTATAGGTACAAGTTTACAAGATAATTGTATAATGTTTGTCCATGTTGCATGTCTGACAACGACAGGTGGCAACGCCCTGTCCATCATTCAATTTTGCATTGATTAAGTCATGCAAATTACTCCACTGCTCATACAAATTAAGGGAACGCTTAAATCACACACTGGGTCTCAAGAAAACAAAATAGACCGCTTGTGTAGGGAACATGTGATCATCACAGAATAACACCAAGTCAATTATACTTCAGGGATATCAATCCATTCCGTTAGGAAACATAAGCGATTGTGAATCCATGTCACCTGTTTTTGTGCAAATGAATGTGACAGGAAGTGCACTGGAGACGCAACAGCAAGACAACCCCCAAAAGGGTAAAAGTTTTGCAGGTGTTGGACCACAGACAATTGCTCTTTCCTTATCCTTCCAGACTGATTATTCTGTAGTTTTGCATTTTGCTAGTATTCTTGTCACTACTGCAAACATGAGGTGATACCTGCAATCCATTCAAGTGGCACAAGTGGTCCAGCTCCTCCAGGATGGCACATCCATTGGTGCTGTTGCAAGAAGGTTTGCCATGTCTCCCAGTAGCTTCCCCAACCAGAAGCCTTGGATGAACAAAGAGGTCTGACAGCTGCTGAAGGCATGCAATGCTGCTTCAGCAGCTACGGAGGCCTACAACACATCCAGGGCCAACCTGAAAAGGGGCATCAAGATGGGCAAACATGCCCACAAACAGAGGATTGAGGAGCATTACCAGAACAACTCTGACCCTCGATGCATGTGGCAGGTCATTCAAGCCATCACTGATTACCGACCTGAACACCCCACCCCATCTCTGTCACTGATCTCCCTCACGAACGAGCTGAACACCTTCTACACCCGCTTCGACAGGGACAACAAAGACCCAGCAACAAAATTTAAGCTTAACCCTGATGCCATCCCCCTCAGTCTGTCCATCGCGGACGTGTATTCTGCACTTAGCTGGTGGAACGCACGCAAAGCAGCTGGTCCTGATGGTGTTCCTGGGCGTGTGCTTAGATCATGTGCTGGGCAGCTGGCTGGGGTCTTCATGGACATCTTCAACCTGTCACTGTCCCAAGCGGTTGTCCCCACATGCTTTAAGACCACAACCATTGTGCCAGTGCCAAAGCTGTTGCCTGCCTCAAGGGTAAATTACTTCTGACCTGTCGCACTCACCCCAACAATCATGAAGTGCTTCAAAAGACTGGTCTTGGCACATTTTAAGGCCTGCCTCCCTCCAACTTTGGACCCACACCAGTATGCCTATCGCCCTAATAGGTCTACTGAGGACGCCATGTCCACTACTCTTCACTTTGCCCTGACCCACCTGGACCAAACCAACTCATATGTAAGTATGCTGTTCATTGACTTCAGCTCGGCATTCAACACGGTCACCCCCTCCAGACTAGTTACCAAACTCCACAACCTTGGGATCAGCCCCTCTCTCTGCAACTGGACTCTGGACTTTCTTACCAACAGACCCCAGAACCTCACCTCCTCCACCCTGACCCTGAACACTGGTGTCCCACAGGGCTGTGTGCTTAACCCACTCCTGTACTCTCTTTTCACCCATGACTGCGTCCCTCTGCACAGCTCCAACACCATTGTCAAGTTTGCGGATTACACCACGGTGGTTGGCCTGATCAGCGACAACGATGAGTCAGCCTACAGAGAGGAGGTCAAGTACCTTGTGGCTTGGTGCGCAGACAACAACCTGGCCCTCAACACCAAGACGACCAAAGAACTGATTGTGGATTACAGGAAGTCTAAAGGCTGCATCCATGCCCCAGTCCTCATTGATGGGACCACGGTGGAACGTGTGGCCAGCTTCAAATTCCTGGGTGTCCACATCTCCAAGGACCTCTCCTGGTCCTTCAACACCTCAAGCCTGGTAAAAAAGGCACAGCATCGCCTGTACTTTAAGGAAGTTAAAGAAGGCCCGCCTATCTACAAACATCCTGGTTACCGCTGCACAGTCGAGAGCATCCTGACTAACTGTGCCACAGTTTGGTACAACGGGTGCTCTGGGGCCGACCAGAAGTCAGCTTTTAGGTGGTGAAAACCGCCCAGTGCATCATTGGTGTCCAGCTCCCAGTCATCAAAAGACCTCCAGCACAAGTGCTGTCTGCAGAGACCTCGTGGCATCATCAGGGTCCCCTTACACCCGAGTCACAAACTGTTCGCCCCCCTGCCATCTGGCAAGCGGTAAAGGTCTCTTCATTCTCACACCAGCCGGCTTAGGAACAGTTTCTTCCCAGCTACTGTTACCCTACTGAACTCTGTGTCTCGAGAATAGGCTTCCTCCTGCTCTGCACATGCTACCTCATCATTATTGCCATTTTTGCCATTTGCACAATGTATACTGTTTGTGCTTCTTATTGCGTATTTACTCCTGGACACCTCATCTGACCCTTACACTACTGCATTCCGTTTGTACTGACAACTGCAAATCTGCCTTTGTACATTGCTTATTACACATTACTTAACCATGCAATTGGCACACTGTGCTTCATTCATAGGCCCATACACTGATACTCTGATTGGATGCTAACTGCATTTCATTGTTCTGTACTTGTACTGTTCAATGTACTGTACTGACAATAAAGTTGAATCTAATTGAATCTAAAACGCAGGGGTAAACATGTTTTTTCGAAACATGTTGCTGGCATAAAGTTCAATAAGGGCATGTTTTCCAGGTTTCACATTTTTTCATGTTTGTTTTGTACTAATTTGAATAAATATAGGTATAAATGATTTACACATTATTGCATAATTTTTTTATTAGCATTTAAGCAGCATCCTAAACTCTTTCGAAACAGGGTTGAAGGGGAATGAAATGATTGGACATCAGTTCATTCTTCTTCTTTATTCATGTGTTACACAATCTTTTTTGCTGGAGTGTTTCCTGGACTTCTGCAGGAATAAATTCCATCCAGGTAGCCCAACCCATTCTGTTATCTGCTGAAATTAGCTATTTGATCATGCCTAATGATTGGCTCAGAAGTGTATCATATGGTCTCCTCTGTCAACTCAAAAGAACTGAAATAAGAGGAAAAAAACTCCTAAAGGAATGCATAGTTTCATGCACAGCAGCTACTATTTCTGGGTTACACATAAGATATCATATGAAAAGATCACTTTAACTAGTCCAGCGAAAAACTTTGCTAACCTTGTCCTTATACAGTGCATCCAAAAGTATTCACAGCGCTTCACTATTTCCACATTTTGTTATGTAACAGCTTTATTCCAAAATGTACTATACACAATACCAAAATCCTACCCACAATACCCCATGAAAAAGGTTGTTTAATATTTTTTATAGATTTTTTAAGACAAGAATAAACAAATAAACATGTACCTGAGTATTTACAGCCTTTGCTCTATAGTTTGTTGAAGCACCTCTGGCAACAATTACAGCCTCAAGTCTTTTTGAGTATGATGCTACAAGCTTGGCACACCTATTTTTTGACAGTTTCTCCCATTCTTTGCAGAACCTCTCACGCTCCATCAGGTTGGAAGTAGAGCGTTGGCGCACAGTTATTTTCAGATCTCTCCAGAGATGTTCAACCGGGTTCAAGTCGTTGCTCTGGACATTCACAGAGTTGAACCCACTCCTTAGTTACCTTGGCTGTGTACTTAGGGTTGTTGTCATGTTAGAAGATGAACCTTCGCCCGAGTCTGAGGTCCATAGCGCTCTGGAGCAGGAATACATCAAGGATGTCTCTGTACATTGCTGCATCTTTCCCTTGATCCTGGCTAGTCTCCCAGTTCCTGCTGCTGTAGGGATGGTATTGGCCAGGTGATGAGTGGTGCCTGGTTTCCTCCAGACATGGTGCTTGGCATTCAGGCCAAACCGTTCAAATCTTTGTTTTATCAGACAAGAGAATTTTGTTTCTCATGATCTGAGAGTCCTTTTGGTGCCTTTTAGCAAACTCCAGATGGGTTGTGGTGTGCCTTTTGATGAGGAGTGGCTTCCGTCTGGCCACTCTACCATACAGGCCTGATTGGTGGAGTTTGCAGAGATGGTTGTCCTTCCAAAAGGTTTTCCTCAATGCAATGCTGGACCAGAGTGACCATTGGGTTCTTTGTCACTTCCCTGACTCTGGCTCTTCTCCCCTGATCCCCCAACTCTAGGAAGCGTCTTGTGCTCATTGGGACCTTCAATGCTGCAGGAATGTCTCTGTACCCTTCCTCAGATCTTTGCCTCGATACAATCCTGTCTCGGAGGTCTGCAGACAATTGCCTAGCTTAGCCTGGATGAGCAGATGAGTTGACCCCCCCCCCCCCCCCCCCCCCC
>JACXGK010001352.1:0-10836 GCA_016801125.1 Novumbra hubbsi | reverse complement strand
TGCTTTAATTGTATAGGTTAGATATCCAGGTTAGGTTTAGGTATTCATTTTGAAAGGTTAAGGGTTAAGGATTGAGAAAGCCTACAGGCATTTGTCTGTGCATGGACAAGCTCCTTCACATTAAAGTTAAAGTTAGAGTTAAAGCCTTCCATTCACAATCTGCAACAACACCCCAAAAAACACCAGTCTACTTAAACCACACAGCGTTCACCACTGCCCCTAGTGGCTGGATCTAAAAAAACAGAATTTACACATAAAAAAACAAGTACATCTGCTGTGAGCCCACCCAACTTCTAAATTGTCCAATCGGGGGACTAAGCATGTGATGGTGGGAGTAAGCCAACAGCTCTCCCTTATTAATTTTTACCACTGATGACATCAAACAAACTGTGCTGTCCTGTAGTTCCCAAAGCCCCGCTGTTACATGGAGAAGCTTTTCAAGCTGTATGTTACCTAAGAATACTGTGTAACACATACAAAGTCTTTATATCACTTTTTGTATGTGGAATCTCCTGTGTGTATCCCAGTTTGTCCATCCCCTGTGGGTTATGTGTGTATCTTTTGCTTTTTGCTTTTGTGTGTTGTGTGTTGTGGAAGCAGACATGTCAGCGTCTCTTGCAGGCATTTTTGTGTGTGTTTGTCCACAGTGTCTGCAAGCCAGGCATGACCTCATGTAGGTGATGTGTGTTTGGGCGTGTCCATACTTAACTTGTTAGTGCACTTAAAATTTTGTGACGGAGCCTTGTCACGTTGCAGAACGGAAAATGCTGGATCAGAAAGAAAGTTGTCTTCTCGTTGTAATGAAGGAGGGAACGGGTGTAATGAACCCTTGGCTTGCTGTTGTGCCACCGCATAATGACTTCACACTGAATATGGAATGTTCCCCTCTCCCCTGCCCTGTTATTATTTCCTCCTCTCTCTCCCTGTCTTTCTCCTCACTTTCCTTTCCTCCTGCCCTTACTCTCTCCAACATTCCTTTTCTCCTCTTCTCGCCTCCTCCACCTCATTTTTCCCCATCCTCCAGTTTATTCCTCCCTCCCCTACTCTTTTTCTCCCGTAACACATCTCTTTCTTTCTACTTGTCCAGTTATCTTCGGTCTGAGTCAAATTCATATGAGCCACTGTAGGACAATATTGTGTCATCAGCATCAAACTGACAGTGAGTGACAATTAGAAGCTTAGTGGAGTTTGTTATAGTTAATTGAGTGGTTAGTTACCATGTTATGGAACTACTTTCAAGTATGTATCATTCTCTGTTTGTTGTTATCTAAGTCCACATTGCAGAATATATTATATACACCTAATATTACACAGTACCAGTCAACAAAGTGTTCATGACAGGTTCTACATGCCATATCCTCAGTTGTGTATTCAAACTCTGCATTTCTGTATAACATTGCAGATCTGGGGTATTAGTTTTGTTTTTGTCAGTCTTTATCCTTCTATTTGAGGAAAAGGTTGTAACAGTGCAAGAAATGTAGGTGTTTCTTTTTCCTTTGAAAACATTCTCTCACGGTTAAAGCAAGTAATTTAACATAATCTACTGGAGGAAGAAAAACAAATACTAAAAACAAGTGTGTTTTATACTGGATCGTACATTAATCTCTGTCATTGTATTGCAGCCCAGCTTTCTTGGCGATTGTTTTCTGCATGGAGCCACATTGCCAACAGTTTGCTTGTTTGACCCTGAGTCTTTTAAGTGTGTGTATAGTAGCCTTGTCCATTTTTAGAGGACTGAAAGTAATTGGACAAATGAAAATAATCTCAGCAAAATGTATCATATTTAGAACTTTGTTACAAATCCTATGGTTTTGATGCCAGCCTGACGTTTGCATCATAAAGACATCACTAGATGCTTGGTGTCTTCGAAACTGTCATGCCCTGGCTGCGAGCCCCTGGCCATTTCAGGGCAAGACTATTTGTGAGGCCTCTAGCCCTCTTTATGCCGCTGTGGGCTCCCCAGTCAGAGCAGCTGCCTTCAGTTGACTCTGATTGGGGAGCCTACTTAGATTAGTTTTCCAGCCACACCCGGTGTGGTTTATTGTTTGTGCTTGTCTCAACAGCTCACGGTTTGTCTCTGTTTATTTCCAATTTATGCGAATGCGCTACATGTTTTCTGTATATAGTTTTTATGTTAGTTAGTCCTTTCATTTTACGTGTACAGTTTCGTGTAGTTTTTAGTTTGTTTGTCTTTGGGATTAAATCACCTTTTGTTTGAAACTATGTCCGCGTTTGGTTCCGCCACACTACAACTCCGTGACAGAAACACTAAGAAAAATAACAATCAAAGTAGCAACGCAACCTTGCCCAAACACTATTTGCTTTTGCACCATTTTGACCAACTTGTGGTCATTTTCAGGACTAGCAAATATGCTTATGTTTGGACACAATGAATGTGGTTCAGTTTTGTAACAGTAGGACTGATGGCATCCTAATTACACACTCTGCACCCATCTACATCCTCATCTCACCTCCCATGATATTAATTTTTGCCTTTCATCTCGTCTTCACTTTTGTCTTTTTAGCTCTAATTTCTTTTAGTCTCCTCCTTAATGTATATTTATTTTGTCCTGTGGTGTCTCCTTTGTAATTTGCAGCTAGCGTAAATCTAGTTTCCCTGGCTAACAAAGGGCCCCGCCCCTGCCACAGGCAACACAAACACCATTATTTACTGTGTGATTGATTTAAGAAATTAAGTCTTTTAACTTTTTGCTTACGCCAATTCTGAGGGAGTGTGCACAATGGCAGGGTTGATTAATCTCCACCGGCTCTTTGTGTCCAAGACACACACAGACACACACACACACAAGCACAAACACATTCCCGCAGACGCACTCGACACAAGATAGATGAGTCTTTTGGGTAAAGAGGAAAATGCTATTATCACTGTTACCTTCTGAGGCAAAGAGCGGGGATTTCTTATCCTTGAGGGGAGTCTCACTATCTGAATGTCTAATATTTAAAAAAATAGCTTACATGCTAACTGAAAAGAACTAAACCTAACACAAATCCATCAGTTTAAAACGATACAACACATTCTACAACTACATATAAACTGCATGGGCATTAAAGACAGGTTCCTGATTTTGGTACAAGAATCCTTAAATTGGAATGAATTCGAACTTCACTTGAAAGGCATACAATATCTAATGATTCTGTTGCTGTTATTATTCTGGTTATTTGCATTATACGTTTCAGTTTGTCATGTAAGACGGTATGGTAGACGCACACAAATGTGATTTATCTACTCCTACTTTTATCATCATGACAATTTAAGCAATGTAATGCTGTTTTAAAATCCTTAATGGCCTGAAGTATCAGGATTATGACGGAAGGACCCAAAGGCGGACAGTGATCAGGTAAGTGTGGTGCGTTAGCACACAGAATGTTCGTGGTCATATACAGGCGTGGGTCGTCAACGGGGCTGGAGGGTGTGTGTCAGACGATGGGCAGAGACGTGGTCGGTGGGCAGGCGAAGATCGGTAACGGGAACTCTAGAGACAGGCAGGGGCTCGGAAACAAGGACTATGAAACGCTGGATTCGTTGTACTAGACAAGACGATCTGGCACTGCCAGCTGGGGAAACGGGGACTAAATACAGAGGGTAATTGGAACTAGACAACACCTGGTGGGGGGGTGGAGACAAGGGAACAGGTGAAACCCATCAGGGCGTGACATGAAGATAACACACCCAAGCGGTTTCTTCCTGTCGTGCAGCTCAGTTCTGTATCAGCCGGATGTTATACTTCTATGTTGAGTGTGTTTAGGTTCTAGTTGTTATGAGTCAGTGGTCAGTTTTTCATCCCTTGTGTGAATTGATTTCACCTCTGTCTTTGGTCTGCTGATCTGTGTCTCGTTTTCCTTTTATCACCACCCGATTATATCTTGTTTGAGATTCTGTCCATTAACTTTCATTCCTGGAAAGCCTGTTGTGATGAAGTTGTTGAATAAAAACTCTTTATTAGCCTTAATCTGTGATTGTATCCTGCTGCTTTATAAAATGTGAGAGGTTCAGAAGTAGGCAGTAAAATGGTGATTCACTGGTTTAATACATCATCCACAGAATAAATGACTATGCCTAAAGATATACAAAATGACTGATGTATTATTGGTGCTCGTCTCGCAATATGCAATCAAATGTATTGGTGAATTGATATTCAACATCTATTGGTGAAATGAAAGTCAATGATGTCTTACAGTATGTTACTGTAGGTTCACAAACAACCTGTATTCACAAACAAGTTTGCAGACTGCCAAGGCTTGCTCACGTTCCAGTAACTTGCCAGACATATACATTAAATAGCGTTAACTTGATAAGTAAATTATTTTGGAGACTTTGTAGTATTTGATACATTTTCGTTTTGCAATGATGTCCACAAAAGATCTACAGAGGCTGCCATATCCATCACCATGTACATGATTGAAAAACATTTTGAGTAAAATAAAACATAATTTCCCCCTCAAAACTCAGGACTGGTTCCCTCCAAACTGATCGATGCGTGACAGGTTGTGAGGATTGGCAACAACACCTCATCCTCATCATTGATTCGTAACACCACTCCATCATAAACTTTCTGTATTATACCACGTCTGTAGGTTGGTTAAACAATGATGAGTTGCAAGTAATTTGTGAATGAGTCGGCCTACATGTAGAAGGAATGTAAATTGGCTTAGTTGTGTCCATTTTAATGAACAAAATAAGTAAAAGGTAAATTCACCTTGATCAGTATCAAGGACGTTGTGGTAGAGAGAAGGAACCTTTATCAGTAGTCAATGTGCTTTCACATAGCTCAGGATCTGTTATGGACCATGTTGTCAGAAAAGGCTAAAACAGCAGCTCCCTAAGGAGTCTGAAAAGGTTTAGCCTGTCACCCTGGGTCCTCTATGAATGATTCTGTCACATCCTGACTGGCTACATCACGGCCATAACGGGAACTACATTGTACGTGACTGCAAGACTCCAGCGGTAAGCTAAAATGACTCAGTGGGATCCAATTTCCACCTTTCACAGACTTTTCCCCGAAGTATTGATGAACTTAGGCTGCAAACATGGAACCCACACTGTTGCCATGCGTTCTTCATCCACCTACTGTCAGGCAGTGTCATTATCAGGGCCATAAGATCCTATGAAGACAAGTTCAGACACAGCTTGTATTAGCAAACCGTTAGATTGCTCAATACTTGAACTGGACTGACTGACACAACAAACAAACATACACACACTTAACTACTGGTACTAGGTTATTTTTTATTTACACGAAAGGCTCCCAGTCCCTACATAGGATACTAATACCATAAACACTGTAATAGTCTATTTACATTTACACCCATATCTTGATTCATGCATTAACCAATTACATTTTCAAACAAACATAAAACTTAAAGTCCAAAATTGTAAAGTAGAATATTTTTGCAGTAACAGGATGACCTAACATACTGGATTTGCATCCTCCCTCCATCTCTCTCTCTCTTGCACACACACACACACAACAACCACACACACAAACAATGCCCCCTCCCTCACAGACTTCTTCCCATCCACACCGGACATGTCTTTGCTCCAACCATCACTGACTCTTTCTCCCCTTTACCCATTTATTAGCTAAACTCTGGGCTTATCGATCACGTTATATACACAAGCCCTGTTCTTCTTCTAAATAATGCAAGCTTGTTAAATAGGCCTGCTTAATTATTCACCACCTAGGATGATGTAATTAATATTGTAGAGAGAGACGTGACAGGCTGGGTGGCATTGGAGCCCTTGACAGGGCCGATTTGTCTTTCTCTTCCAGTCATTCTGTTTGTTCTCTCAGTCTGACCTTTCAGGCTTCACTTACTCCGTCTCACTTCTCTCTTTATTTTTCTCTCTCCCCTGTTTTTCTCTCATTTTTCCCGTTCCCCCTGTTTTTTAATTCTTTGTGTTTCTCGTCATCTCCTGTTACACATTTATATCTGAAGTCAATTTCTATTAAAGGCTTTATTGGCATAGTAAATATTTGTTTTCAGTGCAAAGTCAAGTGGAAAAGGAAATACGTATCTGTTATGTTTACCATGTCCACAAATCTGTCTGCTAAGATTGCACATTGCTGTTATGGGAGTTTAATGTATGATTGGCTTTCAAATTGTTAGTGGGTCTGTGTGATCTGTAGGTAATATATCTCCAACATGGTCATACACTCTCATACAAATCCTCTTCTCCTCACCATGTCTCTCACTGTGTCTCTCCCTCCACCTCCTTTTCTCTCTCCGCGCCATGTTTCTCACTGTGTCTCTCCCTCCACCTCCTTGTCTCTCTCCGCGCCATGTCTCTCACTGTGTCTCTCCCTCCACCTCCTTGTCTCTCTCCGCGCCCTGTCTCTCACTGTCTCTCCCTCCACCTCCTCGTCTCTCTCCTCACCATGTCTCTCACTGTGTCTCTCCCTCCACCTCCTCGTCTTTCTCCTCACCATGTCTCTCACTGTGTCTCTCCCTCCACTTCCTTGTCTCTCTCCGCACGATGTCTCTCACTCTCTCTCCCTCCACCTCCTCATCTCTCTCTTCACCATATCTCTCACTATCTCTCTCTCACACTCCACCTCCTCATCACTCCACACCATGTCTCTCAATGTCTCTTTCGTTCATTGCATTAGTCTCTCTACTTTTCTTAGTTGTTTCATTGTCTTTCCCTCTCTCAACTCATCATTCATCTTATTCTCTCTACCGATCTTTCTTTATAATATACTAATGTCTGTTAAACATTATGTCTTGATGGTGGTGCTGGCTTTTGATCACCTCCAGTGTGATTACATTGTATTTAAATCCCTGTCATACAAGCTGGGAGTGTGTGTGTGTTTTTTGTGTGTGTGACTTTTATTCAAAATTCTTCGCTGCCCTTCGGCGTTGATGGTTTAGTGAGTAAAATAGTTGTTATTTTCTCTACCCCATCATCCTTGTATCCTTCATGAGTCATTGCCACTTAGCTAAATTATGATGAACCTCACAGGGAAATAAACTGCTTTGTCACTTCACGCTAATTGGTAGCATGGACACTGACGGATTGGTTTCAGTCCATATTCATGCTTGTTGGCTTCATTACACAATGGTCAATTAAACCTGCTGTCCAGACTAATGGCTGATGTTTGGTGCGCTTTACCCAGATCCAACTTCTCCATTCTTCAAGGCCATAGGGTTGGATTAAAAAAATTTCCCATCTCTGTTTGTCTCTCTCATCCACACACACAGACTCACAGACACACAATGTACCCAGAAGGAATCACTCATATGTTACACAAAAACAAATGTGCACAAGTGCACGGCAACCACCATGCTCTTGTGTCTTTTGGGCATTATTCCAACTCCAACTCCAACTCCAACTCCATCTGATTACGGTGGCATCAGTGTCACCAAGATTTTACAAGATTTTGACTCCTTTTAGCCTACTTTCTTTTCCTGATACACTGAGGCGCTGCAAGCCACCTTATCTGCAAAATGTCAAAGAGAAGTTGACAAAAAAGAGAAGCACTTTAAAACAGCGACTGTGCTTTGTTTCACCAAGTGAAACTGGAGAACAACACAAATGACAACGGAGCGGTTTGTTGTGTGTGTTTGAGCATGCGTGGTAGGGAGAGAGGGAGAGTGAGCGGTTTGTCATGTGTGTTTGAGCGTGTGTTGGGGAGAGAGAGGGAAGGATGGAGTGAATGTCAGTGTGGTCACCTGTTTTTGTACATGTGTGCGTACGGAAGAATATATGAACGTTTGTCACTGGACTCGTTTATAAATACCTCAGCCACTGTGTTTGTGTGTGTATTTCAGCTAGTCTTTGTGTGTGTGTGCATTTCTGACCTCTGTCCACAGTAACAAATGTTTCCACACGTTCCTGTTACAATTTGTGACCTATCCAAAGCACTGCTGCTGGTTCCCCCATCGCTGAGCTTTGTTATGCTTTGTTATGCTTTGCTGCTCTACGGATTTGCATAAGCCCTTAGCTGAGTCTGCCCAGAACAATGCAACTCTTCAATTAAGCATTTATTACCGTTTAATTACAGATTCATAACAAACCGCTGGTGTTAAACAGCCATTTGGGCTTGCTGGGTACACTTCACATTTTTAAACCATTCGCCCGAGTTCGAATCCTGGGACAGACATGAAAAAAAGGAAATAAAGAGGAATTGACCTGGAAACCGAAAAACTGCTGGTTTGGGGTTGTAACACAATCTTCTGCTGGTATGCACTTAAGCAAGGCACTTAACCCCCACAACAAGCTCTCTTTCGCTTGATCCTGTGCTCTTCTCGACTGTGTAATGCGCGCTATCTGGGGGTTTTGAGCCGAAGAGCAATGTCTGTTGTTGCCCTTAGCATAAGTGGGGGCGGCAGGTTTACTTAGGGGATAGAGCATCTGACCAACAACGTTTTGGTTCCTGAACATGACAGTGAATTGCTTCTCAGCTCATGCCTGTACATTAGACCGTGCTCTAAGTTAACGTAGCAGGCAAAACAAAATGATGTACCGTAAATATAATAGCCCAAACGATTGTATTGCTTTACCATATCCCTTTATGATATACATTTCTGTCATTAAGTAGGTGCACTTAAATTGCACTTTTTTAAATGAAGTACTTATCAGCAAAATCAGCGCTTGCTGCCAGCATTTACTGCAGCTGTTTCAGGTACTTTGACTGTTTGTTATTGAAGCTCTTCAAAGTAGTTTGCCACCAACTGTTCCAGACTCTCATAGTCTCATTATATCGAAGGCAATTAGCAATTCTTCATCCCAATGCAGCAAGCTTGGGTGCTTATGAGATCCATTTGTTTTATGTTGGTACTGTATGGTCTCACCTCTCTATTAATTTAGTTTTAATATTAAATTGATACTATCTATTAGTGTTTTGGCCCTTTGTGCCGTGTATCGGGACACATTGGTGAAGGGTTGGTGAAATTGTGCCATTCCAATTGTGTTTCTGTGAATATACACTGCTCAAAACATTTAAGGAACCCATAATCATTGCAGGATAACACTTAAACTTCAGGGATATTAATCTAGGCAGTTAGGAAGCATAAGCGATTGTAAATCAGTGACACCTGTTTGGGTGCAGATTAAAGTGACAAGAGGTGCACTGGAGAGGAAACCACAAGATAACCCCCAAAAGGGGAAATGTTTTGCAGGTGGTGGCCAAAGACAGTTGCTCTCTCCTTATTCAGCCTGATTGATTCTTCTTCAGTTTTGCGTTTTGCTAGGGTACCTGTAATCCATTCTGGTTTTGCAGGTAGTCTAGCTCCAGGATGGCACATCCATACATGTCATCGCTAGGTTTGCTGTGTCATCCAGTACAGATTCCTGGATGACTAAGGCATTGATGCCATTGATTGGCCCTCAAGTTCCCCACACACTACAATTTCACAGAAGTTGGAGAAGCCTAGTTATTTTCAATTGATTTCTTAGATTTTCAGTTTCAGTTTGATTTCAGCTCACAATCGTTTGGTGATTTTGGTTTCCATTGGCCGCTGTTACGCAATTCGTTTTTTTAACAAAATACACAATTGACTTCAATGATTTTGATATTTTATTTATTTGTTTTTTTTGGGACATAATATATTTGTGGGGGCTTGGCTAGTCATTAGTCTAGCTTTTCTAGCCCTCACTTTTCTCCCAATTTGTCTCTTTCTCTGTTCTGTCTGACCGTTGGTCTTTCTTCCATCTCTCCCGGGGGCTTACGTGTTCCCCGACAGCTTAACTAAGAGGAATATCTGGATACATTTTTCTTTTTCCTTTCCATGTTTCCTTTCACATGCTGCCACTTTTGAGCACCTAAATGGATGAGGTGACCTAGTAAACCGGATCTTTGAATTCAAACACTCTCTGGTCCTCTCCTCTCTGTCGTTCTCTGTTGTCTCTTTTCTTTTCACACACTCTCACTCCCTGGCAATACAGCGATGCTTTTTCATAAACCCTCACACTGGTATAAGGCTCTAGATCAGGGTTTATCAAAGCCAGTTCCACTAATTTGTTTCATTTCAACTCTCTAATAGGGACTTATTTAGGCATAAGACACTTGGTGCGTCCAATTAAAGATGAGGTACAGCCGTGGCAAAACATTTTGAGAATGACACGAGATGGCAGCCCATTCTTGCATAATCAATGCTTGGAGTTTGTCAGAATTTGTGGGTTTTTGTTTGTCCAGCCGCCACTTGAGGATTGACAACAAGTTCTCAACCCCACACATGAATGGGGTTGTAGGGCTTGACACAGGACTGATGGTAGCGCTCACCTTTTCTTCTCTGGAAAGCCTTTTTCCGGATGCCCCAAACAATCGGAAAGAGGATCCATCAGAGAAAATTATTTTACCCCAGTCCTCAGCAGTCCAATCTTTGTACCTTTTGCAGAATATCAGTCTGTCCCTGATGTTTTTCCTGGAGAGAAGTGGCTTCTTTGCTGCCATTCTTGACACCAGCTGAATCAACTTTAAGAGACAAATCTGGTGATTGCTGGACTTTCTTGGGCACCCTGAGGCCTTCTTCACAACGATCATACCCCTCTCCTTGAAGTTCTTGATGATCCAATAAATGGTAGATTTAGGTGCAATCTTACTAAGAAAACACTATCCTTGCCTGTAAAACCCGTTTGTGCAAAACAATGATGACTGCAAATGTTTCCTTGCAGGTGTCATGCCCTGGCTGCGAGCCCCTGGCCATTTCAGGGCAAGACTTTTGTGAGGCCTCTAGCCCTCTTCATGCCATTGTGGGCTCCCCAGTCAGAGCAGCTGCATTCAGTTGACTCTGATTGGGGAGCCTACTTAGGTTCATTTTCTAGCCACACCCGGTGTGGTTTATTGTTTGTTGCTTGTCTCAACGGCTCACGGT
>JACXGK010001351.1:0-64063 GCA_016801125.1 Novumbra hubbsi | reverse complement strand
GATTTTCAGGGTCATTGAACCAAATAGTGTACATTTCAAGCTTTGTATGTGAAGATCTGTCTCTGTTCATATGCATGTTCAATGTGTATATTTACAGGATATTCCTTGCTTCATTACATTTAATATTTTTCCATGATTTGTAAGCTTTTGCTGTTTAAACATGCTGTAAGAAAAATGGGGCCAGTGTGTTTATTACTATTTTTATTGCAGTTTTGGCATTATTCAAATTTCTGGTGACAGCCACACTTTTTCCTTTATAATTTTCCTGTGGTCTGAATTTTAATTTGTTTTGTTTTTTGACCATTTGATTGTATATACAGTAAATCTAAATTTGGTTTCAATAACAAGCAAAATGCATCAACAAGTAGAGTATTTTAAATGCTTCAACTCGCTCCCCCTCTGTAATTGTGTATATGTCACAATACTGGATTTGTTTTAGTGGTCTAAGTGAAACTGTTCATATTTTACAAACAGCCCTGTCCTGAACACCCCAGGCTGAAAGGGAAGTGATGAGAATGGCTTCAGGTAGGTAGTTGGGGCAAGTAGGTAAGAGTGTGGAAGGGTCAAGGGACAAATTGTAAAACCAACTGCTGGCATAATTAAGAGTCTGCTTACAGGATGTCTCCGGAAAGTATAGCTTCTGCAGGAGTGGTCAGTTGACTGTTTTTGAACCAAAAAATGTATCTTTCTCTGTTTAATTTAATTTGCCAATAAGCAGCTTGTGAAACTGCAGTGATTTGTACGAAGTAGTGTCATATTTCAGATAAATGTTTGATATACCATTATTTGGAAGACTAAATCATAACATTAATGATTCATAACATTTATTACAAAAATAAATGTTCTTTGATGTAAACAATTTCGACACATGAAATGCTGAGTAGTATATTTTTCTTGAAACAAGATAAATTGTACGTATTGTACACTTCTAGAAAAAAATGGGTTGTAGAGAAAATACATTTTGGCCGTCTCAATGGGAGAACCCTTTGAAGATCCTATGTTCTTTTGGGAAGGCAGAGTATTACAACACAAGGCTGTGGGTTTGATTCTTACATGGTTACCAGTACAAAAACATATTTAAATGAATGTAAGTCACCCCGGATATTTTAGTAAAGGTTTTTGTGGTCTCATGTCAAAACTTTTCCCATATGGACCGCCAAAATATACATTTTGGAGCCCTATTTTCTAAGTATTCATGAACTATTGGTATGTGGTTTTTGTAAGGAAATTCATCCTTCAAAATACATTAAGTCAGTTAAATGTTTTCTTCACCCAATATAGTGTACTTGCACACATAGAATGGCCAAATTGTAAAAAAAATAAGCTAGTACAAAACATGGTCATGTGGTTGGATTTTACCTTGTAAACCATGGTATTCGCCTTAATGTGTGTTTGTAAATAATGTCTTTGTAAATTATATCTGCCATGTTTTGTAGAAGATCTGATTTTCAATGCCAGATTGATAAATCAGATAAAGACGTGTATAGTCCCTCTGGCTGTGTGAAGGTTCTTGGTAACAATCTCTACACCACAGCTGGCAATTTCTTCAGTTTCATGTTTTGAATCATCTATATTGCTATGGGTCCTAAGAGGGTTCAATATTTTAAGAAACAGGCCAAAAAACCAACAGGTAAATCATCCAGAAGTGTCAGGCCAAGATAGAATGTTTATCTGTCATTAGGTAAATCAATCAGCGTCATTGAATACACCCTCTGAAAAAAGCACATCTGAATTTAGGGGTGTAATCTGTGTTTTCTATATGCAGCAGAGAGGCAGTCATAACAATAACACTGGTCAGACAGGCAAGCTGAGAGAGAGAGAAAGAGGTCACAAACCAACAGGTAAGATAGTGAGAAGTAGTAAATTAAGACGATATAAGTGCAGATTGGAAGACGTTAAGCTGGGCTAACATGCCTGACTGAGATGTTACCAACATCATTTTAAAAATGCACTCTGCTTACATTATCATCTATCGGTCCCACTGTGCAAAAATCACACACAGTTTAATTTACCAATGCTTGTTAAGATCATGGCATGTTCAGAAATCCCTACTTTCTTGAAGTCAAACTGATTGGAATATTCAAACTGAACGCTTGAGTA
Source organism: Novumbra hubbsi (assembly GCA_016801125.1). Taxonomy (NCBI): domain Eukaryota; kingdom Metazoa; phylum Chordata; class Actinopteri; order Esociformes; family Umbridae; genus Novumbra; species Novumbra hubbsi. The sequence goes on along the minus strand of JACXGK010001351.1, from coordinate 61,963 downwards.
GAACTATTTATTAAATAGACCTTTTGCTAAATACATTTACATAAAGTGTGAATACATTGACATTAGCCACTCCCACCTCTTGTATATATACATTTCTTTTTTTTCTGACATTGTGCCACCCCCTTTCCCTAAAACCATATCATGGATAATTAGTGTATATTAATCCTGCATGTTAAATCCAGTTAGCGAGAACAGATTAAATCATGGAATTCATACAGTAGAAAAAAATGGTCAAAAACATAATACCAGTTTGAACACCTACTCTTTAAGGGGTATTTCTTCCAAGCAAGTCTCTTCTTTGCAGCAATTCGACCATGAAGGCACGATTCACTAAGTCTCCTCAGAACAGTTGATGTTAGGATGTGTCTGTTACAAGAGCTCTAGTATTAATTTAGGCTGAAATCAGAAGTTAATTGCAGACTTCTGAGGCTTGCGACTCATTTATGCGCAAATGCAGTTATCCTCTGCAAGTATCTCTCGGTCTTCCTGTCCTGTGATGTTCCCCATGAGAGCCTGTTTCATTATATCGCTTGTTGGTTTATGCGACCCCACTTGAATAAACTTGCAAAGTTCTTGAACGTTTCCAGATTGACTGACCTTTTGTCTTAAAGTAATGATGCTGTTGATTCTCTTTGCTTATTTGAGCTGTTCATGCTATAATATAGACTACTACAGTAAAGACTTAATGATGGTAATTTATATAAAAACCCTACCTTGTCACAACACAAAACCGTATTTTTACGGCACACAAGTAATTTAAATGCATTCCAGGTGACTACCTCATAAAGCTGGTTAAGAGGATGAGTGTACAAAACTTTTACCAATGCAAAGGCATTGTCTACAATAGAAAATATAGTTTGGTCTGTCTAAAAATGTTTTGGGTTGCTACACGATTCAATGTTTTATTTCATAATTTGCAAGTCTTTATTATTTTACTGTATAAAATAGCAAAATTAAAGATATACCCTTGAATAAGAAGGTGTGTCCAAACCTTTGACTATATGAGGCTGCATGACAAGAGGATATATGCTATTCCTGTTGTACACGTGCATCTCAAGCAGCTGATACATGGGTAAAGAGATTTGACAGAATGAGTAATACCTCTTTGTTTGAATTCAATTACCCCAGGTGAGACATTACTAACATATATGACCCCCAAGGTATCGGAAGGAGTTTGGAGGGAAGAAAGGTCAGGTATTACTCAACCTGAGTTTCTTCCCTACATTGACAGAGTTAATACTCCAAAAGCTAATGAGGTCTCTGCGTTTGTTCCTTGCTTCTCCATTGAAAATGGTACTATATCCATTCAGATGATCCAAATGCCAGTATAGCCTAAGTCTTAAGGTTAATGAATCACTTAGATTTGGCCTTTTGTCATCACTGCAAAACTACAAACATGTGGGTTTCATCGCATTCTTTGCCAAGTGAAGGATGGTAAAACCGTTTTGTTGGCCTATTTAGGTCAAAATTTTGGAAACCACTTCTTATAAGACAAATGTGTGTCTTAACAAATGTTAGGGAGAAGCCTTTACTAATATGAAATTTATTTCGGCTGTTTAGCCTACCTGTTGCATTTTCCATCTACAAAACATTGCAACAGACACAGCTGGAGTCATTCCACCATAAGCGCATTGTCTTCATTATTGTCTCTGCTGAATTTTTGTCAAGAGCTGTCACCAGCACTGACAGCCTAGACTCGCCCTTGGCTTTGGCTCTGTTTAGACAGGTGTTTTAGTTAAGAAAACAACTGCAGCCAGTTTCCAGCTTAAATACAACATAAATCTCTTCCAAAAAGACGCGAGAAAAGAATTAAATCATGGATTCGGGGAAAGGGGTGAGGGTTTAACAGAATGATTGGCAAGTGGATTGAGTCAAAATGAATATGCCAACCTACTCCCCCCCTAAAAGTTTCATATGAACGGTCTGCATTAAATAAGGAAAAGGGAATCGATGGAAAATTCTTAAGGAGTGAAATACATTGACATCTCTAACATTGTAAAAAGGATTTTTACTAAACAAGTGGTTCATTGCGGAGGGATTTTTTGTCTAAATTAAATAGCGAGTTTTAGAAAGGCAGGATCCTCTTTTGTACAAACCAGGTATTGTTGTTACGTTTTTTCCCCTCCCCTTTTTGGTAGTCATTTCAAATCTTGATGCAAATGACCTATATCATAATTATATATGTAAATCAAACTGCAAATGCATGTTATTAATACAATGCATTGTGTTACAGTACACTCCCCGGGCTGGTTTAGTTTAACAGTGCGTGGGCTGAGTTGTAATATGTAGAAAAAGTGCATAAATCATGACACACAACTGATTATTGAAAATCTTGGTATGAGGAGCACTGTAATGTTTAACTTTTTACGCAGCTAAAATAATAATAAATATATTGCTCTGCCAAGCCTGGAGTACATGCCACTAATTTGAAATCCCCAAAATCCAACCAGAACCTGTTGGGCCTAGAATTGTGTTCTATGAACACCAAACATAAAAACATTCAGTATAACCCAGGATATGTTGTAGCATTTCTTGCTTGTTGTTACAACAAAGAGAGAGGTTTTACATGATGAGACATGGAATGGGTAAAGGTTGTGCTTTTTTAATTTCAGTCTTGGGGAGGGTTTACCATATTCTTCCTCCATTCCGAGGAAGCTCATTTAATTTTATAATCAATTATATTTAGTAGCCTTTCCTTCTTAAGTCATTCTTCTCGCCGTAGAAGACCAACAACCCGGCAGCAGGAATCGTATCTGCTCCTTTGTGTGAGGAGGAACAGAAGGGAGTTCTGCCAGAGCCCCACTAAATGACCTCCAACAGGCCACTGGTGTGCATGTTTCTGCCCAAACTGTCAGAAACAGAGTCCATTAGGATGGCATGAGGGCCCAAAATATTCAAGTGGGAACTGTGCTCTCAGCCCAGCACCATGCAGCTCCATTGGCATCTGAACAGAGAACACCAAATGACAGGTCGGCCATTGGGGCCCCGTAGATTCTCACTGAGCCCTTGTGACAGATGTGAAAAAGTCTGGAGACGCTGTGGTGAACGTTATTCTGCCTGCAACTCATTCAGCATGACCGGTTTGGTGGTGGGTCAGAGATGGTCTTGGAAGGCTGGTCACTACTGAGTCACATTATGAGTTGCCGTGATGAATTTCCCGCAAGATGAAACAGCCTGTGATTTCATTTTTTTACTTTGATTTTCAGTAAGAGTTTAAATCCAGCCCTCAATCGTTTGGTGATTTTGGTTTCCAATGACTATTACAACAATTTGTTTTCAACAAAATACACAATGTACAGAAAATATTTTGTTCTTTAATGTATTTTGTCGAGAATGGATGTATTAATTAAGTCCCTTATTTATTTAGAGAAATGTATATAACTAATTTAGGTTACATAGCCGTGGCCAAAAGTTTTGAGAATAACACAAGTATTGGTTTACACAAAGTCTGCTGCTGCAGGGTTTTTAGATATTACTATGATATACTGAAGTATAATTACAAGCATTTGTCAAAGGCAATTGACAATTACATTAAGTATATGCAGAGTCAATAATTGCAATGTTGACCCCCCTTCTTCAAGACCCCTGCAATTCACCCTGGCATGCTGTCAATTAACTTCTGGGCCACATCCTGACTGATAGCAGCCCATTCTTGCATAATCAGTGTTTGGAGTTTGTCAGAATTTGTGGGTTTTGTTTGTCCACCCGCCTCTTGAGGATTGACCACAAGTTCTCAATGGCATTAAGGTATGACTTGTGACTTTCCTGGCCTTGGACCCAAAATGTTGATGTTTTTTTTCCTGAGCCACTTAGTTATCACTTTTGCCCTATGGCAAGGTGGTCCATCATGCTAGAAAAGGATGTTTGTCACCAAACTGTTCTTGGATGATTGGGAGAGGTTGCTCTTAGAGGATGTTTTGGTACCATACTTTATTCATGGCTGTGTTCTTAGCAAAATTGTGAGTGAGCCCACTCCCTTGGCTGTGAAGCAACCCCACACATGAATGGTCTCAGGATGCTTTGCTGTTGGCATGACACAGGACTGATGGTAGCGCTCGCCTTTTCTTTTCCAGATGAGCGTTTTTCCGGATGCCCCAAACAATCTGAGAAAATTACTTTACCCCAGTCCTCAGCAGTCCAATTCCTGTACCTTTTGCAGAATATAGGTCTGTTCCTGATGTTTTTCCTGGAGTGAAGTGGCTTATTTGCTGCCCTTCTTGACACCAGGCCATCCTCCAAAAGTCTTGCAGATGCGTGCAGATGCACTCACACCTGCCTGCTGCTATTCTTGAGCAAGCTCTGCACTCGTTGTGCCCAGATCCTGCAGCTGAATCAACTTCAGGAGACGGTCCTGGCAATTGCTGGACTGTCTTGGTTGTCTTGAAGCTTTCTTTACAACAATTGAACCTCTCTCCTTGAAGTTCTTGATGATCCAATCAATGGTTGATGTATGTGCAATCTTACTAGCAGCAATAACCTTGCCTGTGAAGCCTTTTTTTGCAAAGCAATAATGACAGCACGTGTTTTCTTGCAGGTAACCATGATTAACAGAGGAAGAACAATGATTTCAAGCCCCACCCTCTTTTTAAAGCTTCCAGTCAGTTATTCTAACTCAATCAGCATGACAGAGTGATCTCCAGCCTTGTCTTCATCAACACTCTCACCTGTGTTAACTAGAGGATTACTGACCTGTTGTCAGCTGGTCCTTTTGTAGCAAGGCTGAAATGCAGTGGAAATGTTGTTTGGGAGGATTAAGTAAATTTTTATGGCAAAGAGGGGCTTCGAAATTAATCGCAATACATCTGATCACTCTTCATTACATTCTGGAGTATATGCAAATTGCAATTATAAAAACTGAGGCAGCAAGACTTTATGGAAATTAATGTGTCATTCTTTTGGCTGTGGCTAATAAGCATATACACTGTGAATCACATGATTTTGCTGGACCCCTGATGGAGGAATTGTAAGTGTTATAACTATTCTGTGTTACAACCATCTCCCATACAAATTCTCTATCCTGACTTCAAGATCCATTTCCATGATCCAAAGTGTTGGAACCTGCGTGTTCCTCCAAGTCAATGTGCAACATCAAGGCTGTTACTGTTTTTAATACTTCTTGTCTCCCCCACCTCTTTTGCCCCTGTCCCTTTTCACTGACATACCTTCTTGTTTGTAAAACTCAGCGATGACAGATTTGAAACCACACTTGACAGGTAAGTAAGAGGCCACGGTTGTGGATAAAGTTAGTGGGCAAGGAGGGGCCAACACCCTACAGACTAACCACTCACTGTCTTCCGTTTTCCACCTGTGCAGTGTGCCAGACCCGCAACTGTGAACGACAAGAGAGGCTCCAGTCAAACCTCTCTGGTGAGCTCCTGGATAAGGACCAAATGGCACCGATTCCCTACATTGTACACTGTATTAGTTTGAAGCCCTGTAGACCGTAGTCAAAAGTAGTGCACTAGAGAGAAAAGGCTATCATTTGGGAGGCACTCCTCAGATCTCCTCACTTGCTACAACTCTCTGTTGCTCTTTTACAGAACACTGGGCCAGCAGGATGTTTAGTGTGACAGGTCAGGCATAACAGAGAGAGAGGACATTTACTGGCAACCAACATTTTGAGCTGAGCCCAAACTTAATTCCCATATCTCAACAATGGGTCCTGTTGCGTGTGTAAAAAAAGAAGAATATGAGGTGCGTCTGACCGGTTCCACACAAATGTACAAGTGTGTTAGATTGTGAGAGCTTTTTTTTTTTTTGCATATTACACTCCCTAAAGCTGAGTTCACAGCCAAACATTTCGCCTTGTCTGCTCTGGGATTCAAACCAGCAACGGTTCAGTTAGTGGCTTGCTGCTTTAACTAAGTTACCTGCGTGTGTGCATGTGCATGCAGGACTCTGCTACACTCATTTGCGGACTGGGGATATTTGGCTCGTTCTGTCAGACTGTACTGTCTTCCATAGGTGCCGGGTTTCTGCTCTGGCCATTTAGTGGAGGATTTATTTTAGGGGCAAGGATGTGGGCAATCAGAATGGTCTTATTTATAGTCAGACAGTCTGGCGAAAGCACCAGCCAGGAAAAGCACATATTCTGAAGCAGTACCATACAAGTGATAGACGACTGACAGGCTCACTCTCTATTCCATGCTCCCTTTTACTCATACTTACTGTACATCAAAATCACTTGAACTTTCTTCGGATTTTGAAGATCAGGAAAATAAAAATAACATAATATTAGATTTTCAGAGTATGAATGTAATTGTCTGTACATGTGCACAAGATTCTGCTCAGAGGACATTGTAGTTCCCTTGGAGTGATTAATGAACATGTCCCTTTCAGTGGCAATAACGGTAGGCTCTAATTACTAAAGAGGCCTGTGTGTGTTGTGCATTTGATAAAGCGCTCCTCCATTAGACAGCTACAATGTGATCATGTTTTTTAAAATGACTGTAATAACGAAACACCTGGGGACTTATCTACTTTGTCATGAATCCAATCTGAAGAGGCGTATCAGAACAGTTTAACCGGTTGCTGTGTGGGTGCCAGGTGTTTATGTCAACGGGGCTTGATGCTGACATGCATCCTTTGTCGTGATCTTATCCACATTCAGCTTGTGCCCAGATTGTGAAGCCCTTACACTTACACACTGTAGTAAAATGTACTTCATATCTGTTCACTGTGTCCCATAGTAATCCCATAGTCCTCTCTCTCCCTGTATGTAAATGATTTAACAGATACTATTTAAAAACAATATGTTTAAAGTAGGCTTGGAATTTCTTCATTTTAGGCGCACGCCATTTCGCCTTTGGTGTCAAAAATGTTTAGGGCACAAAGGACACATGCCAGTGTACAAAAGCCATTGAGTGAAATAAGAGAATTTGGTGCTTACACAGAAATAACTTGAATTATTAATCATACTATGAATATTAAACTATTAGAACTGATATTTTTTTTCAATCTTCACGTTTTATTCCTTGATATTACATCTACTCATCCATCAAAATATTTATAGATTCTGGAAATTTATTATTTTCAGACGTTAGAGTTGAGAGCATTCACATGACAAGAGACGGGAATTGACTGTTAAGTAATGTTAAGGCTAGCTATCCAAACGGCTAACAATACCACAGTTACACTGACGTATACTGCTAAGTATACCTTAACATCGCACTCAAATGCGCTAATGAGTACAACCTAAATAAACAAATATAGTGACTTTTAGAAAGTCATTTTAGTTTTTAATCTTTCGCCCATTCGAGTCGAGTGACGTCAAACCTTACGTCACTTCTCGGATCTCTCAAATAACGCTCGGGTGTAATTCTCCCTCTTCGAGGCCAGGACTTTTCCAATTCACGATTTCTCATGAACGCGCCTTCCAAAACAGAGATTTGATTCGTTAAGCATTAAATAAGTACTATATTATCTTATCTATAGACCGAAAACCAGCCAGCTTGCTTACCTGTATGTAGTCGGTCCTTGAGGTTGTTCTCATTTGCGAGCTGCAACCAAATTACAGTTTAATTAAAGTATAATGGTTTATTTATTTTGCGGCTGATGTTCTGCGTCAGGATGTGGACAGGATCACGGTAAAGGACACAAAAGATCTGAACTGGGCTTTCTGTTTAAATGCAGCCTGCATGTGGTTTTAATGTCAGGATTACATCGTCTTTATTTGCTTTGTGATTTGTTGAGTATTGTTCCCCATAATACTAGGGAGCCCCAACATGATACAAGAGCCATTTAGTTCAAGTTCTATTTATTACAACCCACTGAAAATAACTTGTATCGTTAGAAGGAGATTTGTAGTTGTTTAGGAGCATGAGGGATGTTAAAGTGTTTTCTTTTCAGAGAAAAACAAAATGTATAACAATATAATGGTGTTCCCTCACATTTTCTTTTTAAATAAATCCCTACCGTTAGTTAATTGTATGTATTTCTGGAGGCAAAGTGATCCAGTCTTAGGAAAATTGAATAAATCTTAGTACTAACTATACAACTATAGTACTGGTTCCCCTGTTGACAACATTTTAAAGTACATTTTTCTGCAAATCAACACATTTTACAGTGAGGCAAAGAGAACCGTTAGTAATATTAGAGGTCAGGGCCCCCTTTGTATGTGGGTATTCAGCCATGATAAAATAGCTGACTTAACCATTTACCAACCGAACTGACTAGACAAGCTACCTAATTGACATACACAATTTTGGTAATTACTCTCAAAAGTATTTTACATTATGTATACACATACAGGTGCATGTAAAAAAATTCAATATCGTGTAATTTGTTTTTGCGAAATTCAAATCCAAACGTCACACCTCAGTTGCGAATAGTAAGAAATATTGAGAAGAACATCACAGAAACATTTCTGAAGTTTTCCAGAACTCTAGACATTATATTTACAGCATAACACCAAGCACTTGGGTGAAACAGAGTCCAGAATTTCGGTGGCAGAGGATACGATATGAGCTATGGAAGTGAAACTAGGCCAACAGAACCATCTCTGAGATGGCAGCTAAGCTTGACGACCCGGGGGGAGAAGGGATAAAATTCGCCTTGTCGGTCGGCCAGAGGCCACAGAAGGTTGACTGGCTACTGAGTGTTACAATCATGGTTGCTTAAACTACTTTTTCTGGAGTAGAATACGGGTCTCATAGAAATTGACCGTGCCCACAGATCTCGTGCCCCCCCTTCTAGGACTAATATAAGTCCATGACCAGTGATTATTAAGTAACACAATTTTCTGGATAAACAACAGATTCTGACAGCATCCAGAGCCAAGGGCCAACTATTGCATGTTTGGACATAAACCTTTCATCTTTCCGGATTTCTCTATTGCCATGCAGCAAAAGTGGAGGAGCTTCTGTGTGGTCTGTGGGCAATTTAAGGATCTAAACTTTATAGATAAAAGATTAGGCCTGAACAAAGACACAATCTTTAATCTGCACCTGGTTATGTATGACCTTCTGCAAAATGTGATTAGTTAAGGTAGTAGTGCCAAGTAATGCTAGCTCTCAGGGATGATCATTGTTTATTCTTTGTTATTTGTAGTCCGGACTAGGAGCGGTTTTTACTGGCGTTTACTACACTTAAAACTCTCATCCCCCCTTCTCCATAATTTTTTTCTCCCTTTCTCCCAATTTCCTGGATTGGTTCTAAAATAGTAGGCTTGCTATTTAAATCATGCTGTGTATACCACTTTTATATCCGATTTGCCAATAATGTCCGGTCACATTTTTAATACCAGGTCCCTGGTTACATATCTTGCTGTTACGGTTCATAGGCAGGACATGATGCACAGAGAGAGTATTATACAGTATTTTAATTTCTTTGCTCTTACTAAACTCACAACTGTACCCTGAGGCATGGCAAAATGGCTTACACCAACAAAGATCCACTTAAGCTAAATATGCTCCCCAATTAAGGGTTACTGGTTACAGTGGCCCCCAATTGGGGAGAACAAACCAGATAGCAGAGTCAGGTCCTGACTGTGAGCCCCAGGCACATAGAGAAGGCCAGAGGCTTTAGGCGATAGTAAATGTCATCTTTGAAAATCTTTTGTTAAATAAATGATATCCTGGTTAAATTGTCATTGATATTGGTTCAATTACATCACCTTTTTTTACATTATTACACATAATAATGTGAAAACTTAATTTCTGAACTTATTTGTCTTGGTTTCTTTGTATGTATGGATTACTTGGGTTGTTACCAACATCCGGTGAAAATGTCATGTCAATAGAACCTTTGGAAATATATTTACTGAGAAAAATTCTATAATTATTTTACCTGTTGTATTATTTGAAAGAAGATCAAATATTGATATCTCCATATTTCATTGGGTGTCCAAATTTTCTCACATGAGTTCAGCGTAACGGGTTGGCAAGGGCAGGTATTGTATTCCTTTTTCAGCAGGGTAGCTATTCTGATTGAAAGACTTTTGCCTTTTACTTTGGACTGAATTTAAAAAGACATGGAGGGTCAATATATTTTAATTACTTGCTTCTTACAGTGGGGCGAACAAGTATTTGATACACTGCCGATTTTGCAGGTTTTCCTACTTACGAAGCATGTAGAGGTATGTAATTTTTATCATAGGTCAAAAATCCAGAAAATCACATTGTATGATTTTTAAGTAATTAATTTGCATTTTATTGCTTGACATAAGTATTTGATCACCTACCAACTCGTAAGAATTCCGGCTCTCACAGATCTGTTTTTCTTTAAGAAGCCCTCCTGTTCTCCACTTATTACCTGTATTAACTGCACCTGTTTGAACTTGTTACCTGTAGAAAAGACCCCACACTCAATCAAACAGACTCCAACCACTCCACAATGGCCAAGACCAGAGAGCTGTGTAAGGACATCAGGAATAAAATTGTAGACCTGCACAAGGCTGGGATGGGCTAGAGGACAATGGCAAGCAGCTTGGTGAGAAGGCAACAACTGTTGGCGCAATTATTAGAAAATGGAAGAAGTTCAAGATGACGGTCAATCACCCTCGGTCTGGGGCTCCATGCAAGATCTCACCTTGTGGGGCATCAATGATCAGCCCAAAGTAAATTATTACCAAATGTTTTTTAAACTTAAGTCACCACAGATGGAACCCAATTAGCTTGATAAAGTCAGAAAAAGTCTGGTTTTATGTGTTTTCATTTGAGGTTGTAACAAAACAAAAGGTGAACGAGTGGTGTGGTAATTTTTTTATCAATGCATATACATTGTATATTCTCCAATGTATATACAGTGTATATTCTTTTGTTAGGGCCTCCTAATGGATATTTATGTATATAATTTTGCAAGTTTGCTAATTTATTGTTCACTTGCACCTCAAATATGTTCCATTTCTCTTGTGAGAGGGCGTGGAACATTAGCTCTACATTTTAACTTACTGGAAAAATGATTTGCCCAAATGTTGTCTACCAGGACCAGCCTTAAGCAGTGCATGTGGCCCAAATGGCAACTTATTCCATAAATAGTGTGCTTGTTTTGACGGAAGCTTTTGGGGAACCATTTGTGACACAACAACGCAGTGTCTAACTATTTAGATGGGCTCCTCCTCTTCCTCATGGGGAAAAAATAAACCATTGAGACGTCATTGTGTCAAAGCCAGGTCTCCAGTGTTGACATCAATGGTGGGATGTGGGTATCCGTTTCCCTCATGGGACAAGCTCTTAAACCACTAAAATGTGCACTCTGCCTGTACCATTCTACTCTCTATAACAAAAGACATAGGGGTATCAGTTTGCATTCAGGTGCTTTTGGGAATGCTTTAGGTAACTAGTGGTCACAAAGGATTCATAATGTTAAACTGGTAGGATCAGCAGTCACAGGAGTCCAGTGTATCTGGTTAAAAAAACTGTTGTATTAAATCAAAAGCTAGTGTTTCAGCTTAATGAATACAATACTGTTTCACACAAAAATAAAACGTACAAAATTGTGAATGAAAATACTTTTTAATAATTTACTATGTGATGGATATGGGTCGACATAAATACATTTGAAGACAGTTCATTAGGTCTCTTTGTCATAGTTGTTTGGTTATTTGAACTAAAATGTTCTGGAACATTTACTAAAATGTAAATGGAACACCACTGAAAAGTACTGGTGACTGTATGTTGGAAAATGTGATTGCAATTGTTTTTGGCTAGAAACCTTTGACATGATGTAAAATTACGTTAAAACTCCTTTTTCTGTAGAATCTCTGAGCGTGGATATAATACAATACGGTCACTGTGTAAACCCGGACTATTTGATCCTTTCACAGTTATCATAGCAAGGTACTGGGATAAGGACTGGCCATAGGGCAGTTTGGAAAATGCCCAGTAGGTCAGTATATATTTGACCCGGTTGGCTGGTCTTAGAAGTAAGTGAAAGATTTATATGAAATCATTGACTGTTTATGGAATGTCATTTTGATTGGTTTGCAGCATGATTCTCATTTCAATGACAGCACCCTGAAATAGCAGATCCATTTGACCCTGGTGGACGTGTGCCACAAATGCCTGTTGGTTTCGGTTCTCAGTGCACTCCTACAAGGTTCACAGACCTACCATGTCTAAATTCTAGTACCAAGCACTGATAATCAAACCCAGAATTCTCTGAGGTCATCACTGGAGTAAATTACATTATTGGTGGAAATAACGGTTCTGGAATGGACAATTGGCCCGGTATATTCTCCCTGTTCCTTGCAAGGATGATTTGGAAGGTTTGTGGAGAGCTTGATTGTACTAAGAATGACGCAAACTTGTTTCTAATTGATTTAGGATCTGCATTTTGTCTGAGGCCAGCCAGGAAAGCAATTATGATTTTTATTAGCTGTTTAGCATAGTCATATTTTCGGAACAGAATCAATGGTTTAGGTCATTAAAATGAAGTGTTTTTTAAATGTTTTTTTAACTTTCAAAATAGTCTGTTAGTAAAGTTGGCGTCCTGGATTCATGAAGTCCTCCAATCTCTCCATAATGGTATTATTACTCAATAATATACATTCAGTATTAGAAAACTTGCCATTTACATGAACTGTTTAACTAGACGACAACATATGTTACTTTATCTGTGTGGGGAAAGAGTAGTGTATAAAATAGGGCACACTTCCTGTGCATGGGCAGCTATGTTAAGTGTCTGGTGACTACCTGGCTGTTCTGCTCGACAAGGAGGCGAGAGGCAGGTTCATTATTGTACTCAGAGGAAAGGATGAGTTGTCTTACTCGGCCGGTTATGGCCCGCGGTCTTGAATTTCCAGCACTAGGAGGTGTGCTGCGTGGCGGGGAAAATTCCCAAGATTTCGGCGCAAAGTCCGTCGGGAGGACAGGACGGAGTTCACGCACACACACACACACACACACACACACACACACACACACACACACACACACTTATTGTATATTTACATCTATTCATACATGCACATTCACGCACAATCAGCCCGGCACGCATTTAGATATACACAAATCGCGCGAACACATGCACCAAAATTGCAGCCTATTTCTTCTCTTGGAACATTATAATGATTCTCTTTGAACATTATTACATTATTTCGAACTCAGTAGTTCTACAGAGCAAAGTGATTATGTTTCGTTTATAAACGACGGCGAGAGTGGATTTACAATCCTCTCATGCGGCTCTAAGCGTAGGTCTGTATGCCTTCTTTTTCATCACCGACATTTGCCTTTTAGTATCGTGCAGTGCCGTTAAAGTTTTGTGTGTTTGGAGACCACTATGTTGTCATGGTTGTGTCTCAGTTTATTTTTATGTCTCTAAATTTAGTGTGGTGTTTTTGGAGTTCGTTAACTAAATGAACAGGTGTTTCCTCCCCTTAAGTCTCTACATACAGCTAATGAGCTGACTTAAGTGTGTTCAAATTATTAGACCATTAGGTACGGGAAATGTACAAAACGTTGAACACACAAAGAAATTAAGTGTGCATATATTGCATCGTTCACTTGAACAATGCAGAGTTTTCACAAGCTACTCTTAAAAAATCAGCCCGCTTGTTCTTAACGTTGTGTGTTTTTGAACACTAATCATATCATTAGTGATTAAACGCTTTCTAGAAACGACAAAGTGGAAAATAATGATGTTTTTTCAGCTAAAATACGCCTGGCCATGTTGATGCAATTAACCTTTTTATTAATGTAGTGTTAATGAATAAATATAGGCTGATGGATGTTCCTTGTGAAAGTCTTGGTAATTTGGAGGGCAATAGTTTGGGAAAATAAATATATTTGTGGTCGACTTAATTGTATGCTTGTCCTTGGGTAAAATACTGATTCTATTCATTAAGATCAGTTCTGCAGAATGTTATTGTTTCACTACTAACCATGTTTAACAGGAGCAGCTTGTGTGTCTAAAGCATGAAAAAGTTGCCGTATTCTTGAAGTGGCAGGTTCACTAATCATGAACATTATGTTGGATGTGTTGGATGTGACTGTATACCGCCTTAACAAACTGAATAAAAGGCCTGTCCAGTTACAATTGTTGCCAGAGGAAAACATTATCTCTCTTAGTAAGCAAGACCTATTGTATTTTTTTAAACACAGCAAGAGGATTTGCATTTAACATGTTAGCAACATTATCCTTGCAGAATACCTCTCTGACCATGAAATGGCAGAACCTTCCTCAAGAAGGACATAGCTGAAATAAAACCCAACAAAACCTTTGACTCCAGTTGGTTGGTGCTTCACAGGTAAACACTGTCTCAATAACGCCCCCCCAACATGAGCGGGGGCCTGAAAAAGAGAAACTGTATCGTGCCCTATGAGAAATAACCCGATCCGTACTCTAACAAGGGGAAGTGTGAATATGACAAAACCTTACCACACGACACCCTGCCAAACAAACAGCCATCTCTCATCATTATAAGTGGGGTTTGATGTGCTGCACTTAAGAGGAGCTGTGAATCTTTTATGCTCCACACTTAATTAAGCTGGGCCAATTATCTTCTAAATAATTTAGTCCAATTTTGAAACCCCATCATCTATTCAGAAGCTTGATGCTTGTGTTTAATTTTCCAGAGGGCGTTGGAGAGTAGTTTGAGGTACCCCTGAAGAATGACTTCTCCCTTATTTATTAATGCGTTATCTTTCTGGGTCCTTTCAGAACCACTCCTCCACCTCTTTGGGTATGCATATCCATGGGTGGCTACAATGGGGACTCCATACTCCATAACAGATAATCCTTTAGACGCAAAAGTCATCTGTCTCAGGTTTATCGCGAGAATGTCACCCGAAACATTATCCTTGTTATAGATAACAAAAATGTTTTCTACATCTTTTGTTTCCGCTGGCAGGACTTAACACCACTTTCTGTTCCTTTTGACAGGTCCAGGAGTACATTTTCCTACCATTATGTTGATACTCCGTTATGCAGTCAAGCTATGGGGACGACACATACTATCCATAAAACTGAAGTAATTGTCATGTGTATTATATGATAAATAATCCCCACATTGTAACCTAAAGGATTGGAGAATGTGGGGTATCACCTGTATAGGCTTTTATCTCTAAGTGTATTGCTTTACTCTTCAGAACATATTCACTAGAACTTGAGGTATCAATTCCCATTGGTAGTAATTTGAACCCTTGCTCAATGTCATTTTATATTTCCATGTAATGCCTTCTTATTCAGATTGACGCAGTGCATTTATCATAAAATAAGTAAGTGGTAAAATAGCACATCCATTAATAGTAAGTAGTTGATTTTATTTGTTGTAGCTACCCCAAAGTCAGTGCTAAAGCTGGGAATAGGTAAAGTGCAAGCATGAATTAAAACAGTCTGGAAGAATTTTCACATTCATTATAGAACATGCAAATCTACCTAAAGCAGACTAACTGTGCCTTCCGAAATCTAGGGGTCCCAGTTTGTGATGCAACAAGTAGCAGAGTGGACCTTAACCTATCCAGTGTCATCTCACTGGCTTTAAAAGGCTACTGTCTTGTGCAGGTCTGTCCTGACTGGGTGTTAATGAGTGACAAGGTGCTAAATATTAAATGAGGGACTTAAGATTGTCCAACGGTTGGCCTCTCAAGGGTGTTTGATACAGGGAACACCCAAACGCTCTGTCATTGTTCTCCTTTCTGACTTTGCTATTCATACACCGAAGGATTGGGTTCTGTATCCACTCTAAATGTTTCACCAAAGGGAGAAACACAATGAAGTTTCGCTAACAATGATTGCCTTTGCCTTCACATTACCTGATACGAGTTCCCTGAAATGTGAAGGCTAGGGTGTGTGATCCTGGTATATGCGTACATGTGAGAATAATGAAACCGTTCCCCACAATGTTTTTGGAAGGAACCGAGTAGGAAAAAAACTATTTCTGACTTATGAGTTCTTTTGTCCCCACAAGGATGGAAAGGCAAAGTCCAACACTGATCCAACACTGGTTCAATGTCAGGTTTTAAATGTTACACAAAAACATTATTATGTTTTAGCAGATGTTTACAAATGCCTTCTGATGTACATTCTTTAGCAACTTGCATTTAGTCCTAGCAACGCCTAATGAAAGTGCACATCTGTGACAGCTGCGGACAGTGATTTGGTTTAGAAGGCAACTGACAGGATTGTGATGATGGTCATTATGCAGTGGTCTTTATTCTCCAGTGGACATTTAGTTACCCAGGTAAACAAGCATGAGCAGGATATCGGCATCTGAGGGGCCGCCCCCCTCTTTGTCTCACCTTGAGTCTAGTCTGAGCCAAGTAGCAACAAAAACATCAGTTTAACAGGTTTCAGCTCAACGGGTCAAGTTATGCCAACAAAATTAGCTTCTTTTGTGATAGGGGGTTATGTTTTCAGGTGTGCGGTAGCTGAATGCTTGGCATCTACTTAGCAGACAAAGCTCAACCTCTCACCCTCTTTCATGAGAGGAAGAAAGGACGACAAGCTCTGTAACAGGCTGGATGCGAAACACACATTATGCTGCATTAACAATATAATAGTTGTTATGTGTGTTAGCGCCTGGATGTATGAAAGTTGCATTTTGAGACCGTGATCCATTTAATACATTTCATTGTATGTGTTTGGTAAAGGGATATGCATACAATAATGGACACATGATATGTTTACTGTCAACACTGAAAGTATCCATGGAAAGACAATCGTAGTATTATAAAGACAACCAATGGCCTGATAAGGGTGTCTGCAGTAAGTCACTTGACCCTAAGGAATTGAATGAAACATATAGTTTCATATATCATGCAGGTGTCTTTACAATTCAGTGGATGTAGCACAGGACAAAGAAGAGCCCTTGTTACCTTATTTGACCAAGTAATCAACAGATTTAGTCTTTCGTTTTCTGCGGTTGGACAGAAACATTGAAATTGATCCTCTCATTTCTTCATACCTTCAGCTTTTCATCTGTAAACCATCTTGTAACACTTCTATCTGATCACATTCTCCTCTTCGTTGGGGTTGACAAGGATGGACTGTGTTGTGCTTTTTAATTTTCCTCACTCTGTCGATCTTGTTCTTTTTCTCTATGTCCGTCCCTGTCGACCCAATGCCTATTCCCTAAAATCATTACAGTAAAGCTGCTGTTACGTTTCATTTGTGTTAATATGCTTTCAATGTATGCTTTCAGCAATGTATTTTCTTATGGATTACCACAAGATAATTAAGCCCCATTAATTCTAGATAAATATAACGTGCAACATATGTAAGGTCTGTGACAGATCAAAGACAAATAGGTAGAAAAACAAAAAACCAAATCACAGCAAATCAGGGGTTGGCTTTGAGAGCTGCACTAAATCATATTACTGACAAAGAATTCATTAGTTTTCATTAGTTTTCCACACGCACAGCTGCATGTTTCAAATGGTCTAGTTCTCGGTTGCCACAGATGTCCCTTGTCAGTTTTCTTCTTCGCCCAGGAAACCTGCTTGGAATGGGCCGCTGTGCTCTCGTCAGTGTCTCGGTGAAGCCACAACACAAACAACGGCCACCCAATGGGGCCCCAGCTGCTGACATGTCCGCTCAGCAGTGTATTGATTTAGACCTGCCGTGGGGCCCTGGCGGTCCAACGCAGGCCTCACGGGGGCCTCACGGGGCCTCACCGGGGCCTCACCGGGGGGCCTCCCCAGCTTGTTTGAGAATCTATTCACACCTGCGCTTTAAATTACTGACACCAATGTTACTAGCAATGCTTGGACCGGCTCCTATTTTCGGGGAACCCTAGCCAAAAATCGTGAACGTGTTAAAAAAGGGGTCAGATTCAGATGGAGGGTATTTTGTTTGATAAGCGTGATAGTTTTTTTGTACTTTCCTTTACATTTTACAACAATCAGAAGATTCTGTTATGTATATTGATTTTTACGAGCAAATAGGTCTAAGTGCCTATAGCTCACACAGCAGGAGGATTTGCACCAGCAACCTTCCAGTAAGTGGTGCTATACTCAACCCACTACGCTATCTGCCCTCATACATCCGCTATGCTTTTTGGCGTTTTGTGCTATTAGGCAGGTTAAAAACACATTGAACGCTGAGGCACTGTAAGCCGTATGCCCAACCACTTTCAAAGCTTCACTAGAAATGAGGACACTATCCCCTCAGGGAGTTAGGGTGAGGTGGTGGGGTGTGGGATTCTTTCAGTGTTTCCCTGGTTGCTAAGGACTCAATGGCTTTTGAACTTGAGAGGTGTGGAGGCATGAACACCTGTGTCCCCCCCCCCCCTCTGAAAACGCTGGGATACCTTTCACCTCTTCTCACTCCTCTCACTCTTCAGCACTCACTGAAGAAAAGAAGAGGGTGCCGAGGGAGGGAAGTATCCACGAGACATCTCCTTGGCTGTCACTCAGGGGCAGGGGTCAAAGTTCAGCACAGAGGGGTATGTCAGGTGTTAAGGGGAGCAGACAGCGTTGTGGAGGGTTGTTATATGTCTACCTGGTGACCTGCTAACCCACAGCCAGGTGGGAACACCTATACGCTGTAACTACATTTTGTTACAGCTGACGTTGTTTTCTTAGGGACAGAATGGATTTGTACATGACGAGACACAGAGGGAAAGGGAGTCATGCTTTTTTATTTTCATTCTTGGGGAGGGTTTCCTTTTTTTTTAACTTTCATGTGGCACAAAACAAAGGAAACCAGGGGTCCGTGACGATATATCTTCTGATAGAATGTGTTAGAGTTGGTCTACCTAGGATTTAATAATTACACAATAATTCCAATACAATTGCTATATTTAGTATTTAGTAATGTAGGACCCCCATTGTTGTTTTGTTTGTAAAATAAACATTTATTATATTTAAAAGCATAAATCACTCCTGTTTGTTGCATGATATTATTCATTATAATAAAATGAGGTTAATAATAAAGAAATACGAGGTACACATGTTCTATAAGGCAGCAAGGTGAGGAAGCACTTGTAAATCAAGCAAATAATCCTCACAATACTAAATTAAATTGTGTTGGTAATACTTGGTCAATACTCCCTCAGTTTTCTATTAACTGTTTCTCTGACGATAGTAACTATGGAGAGTAACTATCAACTGACTTCTCATGTTCAATGAAATGATGAGTCTATGTTGCTCCCCGCTTATTAAACAGATTAAACAGAATATGAGGCAATCCACTTGGACGCACGTGACAAAGTAATCCCCTTATGAACCTTGTTCATTTGATCAACATTTAGATTCTTTTCAGATATGGTTAGTATTGTGAAGAAGTGTGGAGCGCTTGTAAGTAGTGGTTTACTGTCCCCTTGCAGCTCCTTCTGAATCTCTCTGGAGCTGGTGGTACAGACTAATTATAACGAAGCATAATGAATAATAGATTCCTTATTAATAATATAATATGGCAGAAATAAAGCATTTCCAAAACAACTTATACAGTCCAAAATATAACCTCCTGTTGCTATAAAAATAATTTCTCTAAAAAGCTGTTTCCAAGCAACTCAATGTCTTCCTTAAGATAAATAGAATGTACAAAATACTATGGTCCGGTTTCAGACTGCATCACTGAACTTAGACTGAACTTGTGAAGGTGGTAAATTACCTTTTAATGGCATCAGACAAAGGGTTTTGCATCCATTCTATTACTTCCTGAGCTGCCTTCGACACCATTGATCACGCCCTTTGTTTGGGAAGATTGTAAACCTGTATTGGGCTACACATACAGTGTATTTGGAAAGTATTCACAGCGCTTTACTTTTCCACATTTTGTTATGTTAAAGCCATATTCCAAAATTCATTAAAAAAAATGTCCCTTAAAATTCTACACCCAATATAATCATAACATTGAAAAGTTTTTTAGAAATGTTTGCAAATATATTAAAAATAAAAAAATAAAAAATCACGTGTACATAAGTATTCACAGCCTTTGCCATGACACTTAAAATTGAACTCAGGTGCATCCTGTTTCTATCGATCATCTCTTAGATGTTTCTACAACTTGATTGGAGTCCACCTTTGGTAAATTCAGTTAAGTGGACATTATTTGGAAAGGCACAGGCCTGTCTATTTAAGGTTCCACAGAGCCCATGATGGAGGCCACTGTGCTCATTGGGAACTTCAATGCTGCAGACATTTTTACAGTACCCTTCCCCAGATCTGTGCCTCGATACAATTCTGTCTCAGAGGTCTACAGACAAAATTGTATCGAGGCACAGATCTGGCACAGATCTGGGGCCTCGATAAGGGTACTTAAAAATTTCTGCAGCATTGAAGGTCCCAATGAGCAAAGTGGCCTCCATCATCCATAAATGGAAGAAGTTTGGAAGCACCAGGACTCTTCCTAGATTTGGCCTCTGAGTGATCGGGGGAGAAGGGCTTGTCAGGGAGGTGACCAAGAACCCAATGGTCACTGAGCGTTGGGTCAATCAGGCCTGTATGGTAGAGTGGCCTGACCGAAGCCACTCCTCAGTGAAAGGCACATTTGCCAAGACAAAATGCTCTGGCCGGATGAAATAAAGATTGAACTGCATCAGGCTGTGAATACTTATGTACATCTTTATATTTTCATTCTTAATTTTTGCAGTCTATTGAAAATATGAAACAAACTTTTTTCACTTTGTCAATATGGGGTATTGTGTGTAGAATTTTTAGGGGAAAACATTAGTTTAATTATTTTTGGAATAAGACTGTAACATAACAACATGTGGGAAAAGTTGTGAATACTTTCCGGATGCACGGTATATCCACGCCTGATTTAGATCCTATTCAGCAGAAATAAAACACCTTTTATATATTCTAGAGACATAACACATTAAGTGAATCATTTCAAGCCTTTTTTGTTTTACTCTTGATGATTACGGCTTACAGTGAATGGAAATGGAAAAACCCAGCATCTCAAAATATTATAATAATAAATGTATAATACAGAGAACAGCTCTAATTTGATCATAAACTCCTGCAAAGTTTTAACAAGTAGTTTAATGTATGCATTCAATACTTGGTTGCGGCTCCCGTTGCACAAGTTACTGCATCAATGTGGCTTGGCATGGATGCAATCCTTCTGTGGCACTGCGGAGGTCTTCTGGAAGCCCAGGTTGCTTTGATAGCGGCCTTCAACTCGTCAGTGTTGTTGGGTCTGGTTAATCTAATTTTCTTATTGACAGGTCAGGTGAGTTGGCTGACCAATCAAGCACAGTAATTCCATGGGCAGCAAACCAGTTACCAGTCGTTTTGGCACAGTGGGCATGTGCCAAGTCCTGCTGGAAAAGGAAATCTCCATAAAGATTGACAGCAGATGGAAGCATGAAGTGCTCTAAAATCTCCTGGTAGATGGCTGCATTGACTCAGGACTTGGGCCAGATAAAACACTGTGGACCAACACCAGCAGATGACATGGCACTCCAAACCATCACTGACTGTAGAAACCTCACCTTGGACTTCAAGCAACTTGGATTATGTGCCTTTCCACTCTTCTCCCAGACACTGGGACCTTGATTTCCAAATGTAAATTGTATGCAAAATGACTTTTCATCTGAAGAGAGGACTTTGGACCACTGAGCAATGGTCCAGTTCTTGTTCTCCTACGCTTCTGACGTTGTCTTTGGTCCAGTAGAGTCTTGACACTAGGACTGCATCGTATGCTGGACACGTCTGTGCATTGACTCTAGCCTCAGACCACTCCTTGTGAAGCTCCCCCAAGTTCTTGAATCAGCTTTGCTTGACAATCCTCTCAAGGCTGCATCCCTCTTGCTTGGGCACCTTTTCTTATCATGCTTTTCCCTTCCAGTCAACTTTCCGTGAATATGCTTTGATTCAGCACTCTCAGCAATGACCTTATATGGTTTACCCTCCTTGTGGAGTGTCAGCAGTCCTCCCCATGATTGTGGTGGTGTGTACTGAACCAGATTATGACATTGAAGACTCAGGTTAATTAGTTGATTAGTAACATTTCTGTGTTGTAAATGTTTTAATTTGAGATCCTTGATTTTTTACTTTCATGAGCTGTAACCCACAACCCTGGCATTTTTCCAATTGAGCCACAATGGACCTTGAAACACATATTGTATTCTGAATCCAACTGTATTGGAAATTACACGTCCTACTTAATTATGCTGGGTGTTTCTCAAAGCTAACAAAACAGGATAACAATGCTAATAATCTGTGGATGTTGACTGAGAGATGTAGGGGAGGTCCCTGTGTGTTTGCCACAGCCATTGTGTTCAGGGGGCATTGAGCTCCTTGTTAAGCCGTCCATTACTTATGAATGACTCGTCACAATGTCTTTTTGTTTGGTTACTGGCACAGCATGGAAATTGGAAACAGTTGCAGTGAGAAGTGTTAGATGTGGAAAATGAACACAACAAGATCACAAGAAAAGATAGCACTGGCTGGCTCAGTTCTAATATATCTTATTGGTCCATAGTTACACAATCAATGTAACAGTCAATATCACCTTTTGAAATAAATTCACTTAAAACAACTGCGCTGTTAATTTAGTAGTTAGAAACATTTTTTGGAGGTATATTATTCTGAGAATGTAGTGTGTACTTTTAATTAGAATTTTATTATACTCTTAAAATAATAATTGTTATATTGTCAGAACGAATATGGCGATATATGATATATATGGATTTTCTTTTGACCATTTCACAAAATATTTTGGCTATAAAATTCCCCAAATCCAGCATGACGAAAATAGGGTACTGGTCCCTTTAAATAAGTAGGCGGTGTCAGCAGGTAAGGCAAGATGGTTATAAGTAAGCTGAACAGAGCCCTCAGGAGTTCGTTCTTGGAGAAATGCTGAACCCAGTAGGTGTACAGTGAGCAGTATTCACTGCTTCTAACAATCTTCTGGTCAAATACCGGTAATGCAACAGGTAAACTCCCAGAACAAAAAAAACACTATGTGGTGTAGTGGATGGCATACGCGAGATTGCATATAGGCCTAAACGCTGAATAGTAAACTCATAAGTCAGCAGTTTAGTAGCGCTAGATACAATATCTACTCATGGAACATCAGAAATGTGTAGTTTACAATGATCATAAAAAAACAGTAACCTTTTAAGTACTGCTGTTTGTGTGGTGGAAGATTAGCGCAAACGTTCCCAAGTCTGGAAATGCTCACCGCGTTGGCGCACATTTATGCTGGTGAGGTTTTCCTGGACAGGTATGGAGATATTAACGAAAGCCGATGATGCAACAATATGACAATGTAAAGGATTTTCGGGGGAATGTCCTCAGATGCTTGACTTTTATAGTATATAAGTACACATGCCTATGGTTATATCATTGTCATTTGTGTAAAAATAGCATAGGGTGTATAAAATAATGATAATGCATTTGTGGACTTTCATATATTTGGTGACATTTACATGCTATACGTTAATTTGTGTATGCAAGCTGTAGTAGGCCAGTCGTGCATTTTACAAGGTTACGTTCATTAACTTAGGTCACGTGATTTGGCCACTTTGATGTAAGCTTCAACACTGTTTCGGCTCCTCAGTGTTGCAAAGGTTTCAGAGCATTTTGATAACTCTTTGGCCAGCACCAGTTGGAACAAGGTTTTGTTTGGCAGAAGTTTCCCAATTCAATTTGCCTTATTGTGTTTGTTTTCTAATTTAAACACCCTGAACACACACGGACTGTTATTTTATTTTTAAACAAAGAACATCCTACAGCACACTATTCGAAGTTCCCATTACTGGAATGACTACAGTCCCAGTGGCTCACATACACTAGGCAGACAATTCCCAATATGACAAGAAATGGTATGGTTTAATCTAAAGCATTCCAAACTACTCTTAAGGTTTGATATTATACAGTGACTAATGAACTAACTGACACCATGTTTATTAACATGAAGTCACATCTAATCTTTTCCAATCTGTGATGGCCTAAAGTCTACAATAACTAGAAGCTTGTATTAAGGGCAGCTTCAGTTTCAGTCTTTTTGCTACAGCAAATAAAACGTCTTCGATGGGATTTAAATATGGAGATGGATTGGCCAGTGGAAGAACCTTCCACAAAACGATGGCTCTGAAAAACCACGGCAGTGTATTTGGAGGGATGGTCCAATCCACCGAGAGCAGTTAAGAGGCATTTGGCTGTACCTGAGCACACAACATTTCTTTACACTTCAGAATTGAAGTCAAGTCATCAATGAAGACATGAGACATTTCCAGTGGCAGCCATACATGCTCAAATCCCAACTTTTTTACACAGCAACCTTCAGATCAGACCTGTTTCTTTTCTTCACATTTTTTTCTTGCCATCAACTGATTTTTGTTAGTCAACTTGTGCCAATACCTATGTACAAAACATAATGGTATTTCTCAATGTTCATTGGATATAGCACAGCTGATAGTCCTATGTTTTATTTAATTTAGTTTTTATATTTTTTTAATGCAATATAATCAGTAGTATGTTGTCTAGAACTGTTCTGTACTATGTCATGTGATTAATGTTGTTTTTGGACCCTAGGAACAGTTGCTGTTGCATACTTAAGGGGATCCTAATAAACTTAACAAAACTAAATCTGGATATTACTCCGATACCACTACATTTGGGGGAAAAGGGGCTTTATTTACAAAACTAAAGCACACTTCTCACATTGTGTAAAATATTTTTCTTTACAGAAGCACAACTTGTTTTTTAACCTGTTGAAACTAGCTGAACAAGACACTGTTCACTGGAACTGGACTGTAAGTGAGGCCCAAGTTATATGGTTCTGTTTTGATCCTGTGTACTTTATCTTAAATATTACCAACAGTTGAATACTGGCTCTGGGGGCTTGGGCTCAGTGAGCGTCTATTGTTCATGTCATTGTGGAGGCACTTTTTAAGTTCTTCAAATCAGGAAATGGTTAAACGGCTAATTACCCAGTATTCCCTTCAGCACGTGGCCCTGGCAGTCCTTCTCTGTGGTTGATCTGACAGGAGTCGTGCCCCCTGGGGTACACGTATCAATTATGGAGCAGTTTGCAGTTAACTATTTTGAAAACATTAGCCATGCTCAATCCCAGGTTTTCTTTCAATGCTCAAAGTATTCCCCTCCCCATCCTTAACCTGGAGCAGCCTCACTTTGGGCAATGGCACTGTAGTATTGAAACGTTGCCGAAGTACGCTTCATGGCTCAGGAAACTCCTGAGCTTCCAATTGACCAATGGGACTGTGACGCCCTTCAGATGGATTTGAGCTTACACCAATGATTGAGTCAGTGTTGCTTTTTTATACACTGAACCCAATGCAGGAATAAAAAATCTGAACAAACGAAACCAAAAATATAGAAGAGAAAAAGTGTGTTTTTGTTGCGGATGTGTCATAAATATCTGACGACTAGTAATAAAGGTTGACTTAGGTTTTTCCTGTTGGAGACGGAACAAGGCAAACCTCCCTCTGAGCCTGACACAGTGGCAATACTCCCTCTGAGCCTGACACAGTGGCAATACTGCCTCTGAGCCTGACAGTGGCAATACTGCCTCTGAGCCTGACACAGTGGCAATACTGCCTCTGAGCCTGACACAGTGGCAATACTGCCTCTGAACCTGACACAGTGGCCATACTGCCTCTGAGCCTGACACAGTGGCAATACTGCCTCTGAGCCTGACACAGTGGCAATACTGCCTCTGAGCCTGACACTGGCAATACTGCCTCTGTGCCTGACACAGTGGCAATACTGCCTCTGAGCCTGACACAGTGGCAATACTGCCTCTGAGCCTGACACAGTGGCAATACTCCCTCTGAACCTGACACAGTGGCAATACTGCCTCTGAACCTGACACAGTGGCAATACTCCCTCTGCTGCTACTCTGCTGTAAACACATCCCACTGTATAGATACATATTGTTTCTGCAGATCATTTAAGATGACCAGTATCCTTTTTGAATATATTGTTTTCCTAAATACATACACTTATCAAATAAATTAACGGAACACTTGAATCATCGGGGTCTTGCATCACATTGCACTTTAACTTACTATGTAAATGTTTGCACATTTTATATTTACTTTAATTTCATACCACTTACTGTTTTTGTTGTCATGCACCATAGCACCAAAGGAAATTCCTTGTATGTGCAAATGTACTTGGCAATAACGTTTTTGATCTGATTGATGAAGGAACTGTATGAAAAGTCTTTGTGTAATTCGTTGAGAACCAAAATAAGCAACCAATTAAGAGCTGGTGAATCTAGGGGGTGGGCTACCCGGCCACCTGAAATCTGATAGGCCCCTTGAGGGCTGTCACTGCAAAATGTAGAATATTAATTCCAATAAAAAAAACTATGTTGCTTAGCAGTACATAGTGTTCACCATTGTCCAGAGATCCCCTAATAAATAACAGGAAGAGCAAACATAGTTAATATCGCACCAGTGCTAAGAGGGGAACAATGGTAGAGGATGAGTTATATGGGAGAGATGGGAGTTTAACATGGTGAGACACAGGGGGAAATGGCGGAGGGTTATGCTTTTTTAAATTTCAGTTTTATGGAGGGTTTACAGTTTGTTTTAGGGTTAGGGTCATTACATCATATAATCAATTAGATCGGGTCATTGACTGTATTTTAAATGAGTAGGCATACTATCTGAAGGTTGCCACAGTCTTTCTGCATTCTGGTGCTATAGTTGTGTTACAATATTCATATTTTTATAGACATTTGGAAAAGTAAAAATAATATGGTAATATGAGCTGGAATTTTCAGGCATGATGGACTCTTTAAGTTAGAATGCATTCTGTGTTTTTAATATAAAGCTGATCAACCTTCAACGGGCAGAACTCTGTTTTCAGCCAGCGATTTAATGGCACGAGTCAGGTGTAAGTCTCGTCACTACCCCTTGCTGGGAGGGGGCCAGAGACAGTTGTAGACTCATCCTTCTAGCCACATTACACACTGATGCTATTTTCTGGTTTGTAACTGTTTCTTCCTAAAGTTGTTGGGGCCAGCACAAATAAAAAAATATCTATTCCCTCTCTGTACTTGCTGGTTTTAGACATCGCTAGTCAACCCCAGATTTGTGGCTCTGCCCTCCGGTAAACAGTGTACAATCGCCGGCTGATTTTTTTGTGTAATGATGTGGGTAATGGAATCACCGAGGACAATAGTTTTCAGTTTTTCAAGGCCTCTGGTACAAAAATATCTCAGAAGATGGCTGGTGCCTTAACTCTGACTGCAGAGGATAAAACCTGTCGTCTTAAGCAGCTACCCAGGTTTAACTGACCAGCGGCATTTCTTCCCAGTGACCAAGAGAAAGTTCTTGCCCAGCAATTCTCCTGTGGCCAAACAGTCTGTACTGTTGACAAGCCTCTTAAAATAACTGCACTGTGAAAATCAAATAATGTTGTTGACTTGTCCAGTAGTAGTAGTATGTGTGGCTGAAGTTTAAATGGAAAAATACAGTATTTAAAAACTACTTAAATAATTGATCTCAAACAAATAATTAGCCAAAATGTTAAGGTTGACATTGTCCTCTTGAGTTAAAATGGCCAATCATCAATCAAAAGAAAGATGATCAGCTATTTACTCTAAAGTTTTTTTTGACTAGCATACACCCACAACATCTTGTTGTTGGGATATCCCCCCACTATTTAAACAAAGAGATCTTTACATCTTTTTAGCTTTTGAAAAAAAGTGGAAAGCTAAGCTAAGACTACTGGGTCATAATTTATAGTCATCTGGAAACACTGGGCTGTTTTTTCTTACCATCTCATTGTGTTGCTTAAATATGCAGACCATCCATTATGTCATTAATACTACATGTTTCCAGAGGCTAGAATCGGAAATGAAATTTACTGTGTATGCTCCTTGCATTGTTTTTAATCTCACAATTCACTTTAAGGGATACTTGAACAAAAACATGTGCAGCATTGTTGGCGCTAGCAGGTCAAGCACTGAATGTTTAGGTTGGTGGTGTGCTACAGGACCCTTTGGAAAAGCATAGTTCCAGGTTCCTCATTTGATCCTGGATTTGATGTACACCATGTTATTTCAAACTCTAACACATATGATAGGATGGTTGTTGTTTTTTTCATGCCATCTTAATTACTGTGGTTTAATGAATGAGCATGAGAGCTACAAACTGGAATTGTGTTGTATTAAGTTAGAACTTAAAGGAGAATGTTAATAGCTCTTCCTCTGGCTATACTGATATTCGATGAAGACAATGTGTATATTAAGTATCCTGGTTTGAATTTCACTGAATGATAGGGTCCTATTCCACTACTATAGACTGGGATTATAATAGTTGACCTTTAATATGGGTCTATATCACTTGGAAAACCTCACAGATGCGTTATTCATCTGACAATACCCAGTTTCTGTTATAACAAGCAGCAATAAAAACAACTGACCCTAGGTTTTTGCTGTTGACATTTTTACAAATCAATCAAACTGCAATGAAAAATAAATACAAATAATACACAATATTGAACAAAAACAAGGTTTCTTGAGTTCTTAAAAACGTGTGGATAAACAGAGAGTGAGACGCGTGTCACCATTTCCCCAGTTATCCTTAATAAGGCCGTTTTTTTGAAGAGAACAAAAACACTTCATAGTACAACTCCTCAGTGAAAGAATTAACCTGTCATTGGAGCGTCTGCCTAAATCCCACACACTTAAGGAAAAAAGAGGCCATTTTAGTTCAGAGTTCTGTGTAACATTCAATTACATTTGAATAGACTGGGCTCTGTTGGAGGGTGTTCATTTCAGGGTTCGAAGCAAAGGGTCACAACCTCTTTCTCTGTAGGTCCCTGACAGCTGCTTGTTAGACATGATTAAAAAAGTACAGCCAAACACGAAGATTCAGTCCTCCAATACAAAACACACCTGGCACAGCCACAATCTCCAAATCCCCCTCCCCATTGGATCTTGTCTGTGACTCACACACACACACACATACTATTGAGTGGAAATTTAAGATGACAGTCAACATTTCAAATAAATATATTTCTTCTCCTTTCTGTTTTAAGATATTAAAGTAATTTATATAATTGTTTGAAACCAGTCCACTTTTCCTAATTCCCACATGTGTCCTTGACAACAGGGTCAAACAGACATAGCCCTTCCATGGCAGCTGATCCAGATGGTGGAAAGAGCGGGGAGGAGGGGAAAGAGAGAAGAACTCCCTCAAGGTCAATTTAAGAATTTTAGTGAGTTTTGCTGCCTCTACTCTATCTGTCCTCTACACTGCCGACAAGCCAATAGCTGTAGGCCAGAGGTGTCAAACCGGTTCCACAGAGGGCAGAGTGTCTGCAGGTTTTACCTTGTACTTCGTTGATTAATTCGGCCACTAATTGGTTAGTTTCGGCCCTCACCTGGTTGTTTGGGTCTGAACTAGGAATGTATTTTTAGGAAAAACCTAAAACCTGCAGACACTTGGCCCTCCATGGAACCGGTTTGACGGCCCGGCTTTAGGCAAAGAGAGGAGAGGGGGTGGAGTGGAAAAGCAGAAAACTGCCTACCTGTTTCCAAAGTATTTCAACTCCTAATTGAAGACAGCCCTTGCTATCTGGCGGTGTGGAAGACACGTTATCCAAACATGGTGAATAAAGACAAATATCATCAGACAGCTCTGTAAGAACAGGAGGAGCCTGCAAACACTCTAAAGTGTATGAAAGCTAGACAAAGGGAGTTGCAAAAGACAGAGGACTTTTCGAAACCTGGCCAGTTGTTTGTTTGCACCCTACCTTGACTTTCAACATCGGCACGATATTGGTTGACTTGACTTTCTGACAGACAGATGCTTCTGTTATTCTTGAGGAAATGCTCAACTGTTTCTACCCCTACAAACTACAACTGTCTACATTGCTTTTGTTGGCCAGGTATGTGTTGCCTCCAGCTCTGGTATTGAAAAATCATATTGTTGTAAAACTGATATTATAATTGCTAGATGCAGTTTACGAAGTACTGCATATTGTTTTACAGCTACACATTTAAACATATTGGACACTTGATTTTGGATATTTTTTTTTAATAAATGTTAACTGGTTTAGAATGGTCTGTAACTCATGTTGCTGTTATAGTTTTACATTGCTGAGGTTTAATCTATTTTGAGGAATGCTTAAGTAAATTGAACAATGATTGATTAAATATAAAATGTACAGTATGTTTTCCTATTAGCAACATTTGGGGAATATGGGCTTAAAATAATTGAAATTCTTTCTAAATAAATCAAGATTTAATTATAAATTACTCTATGGTTGTTAATTACCACTGTATGATTTCACTAATATTATAACCGTAAAATAAATATGACCATTGTGATCATATGAACTTTGTGTGAGTAATGCATTTGAAAGCCTTTGATTTCATAGAGCTTATGGCACATATTCTTCTAGCCAGCATCTTCTGAGATATTGCAGAGACATTGTTAAAATATCTGTAGACTCATTACGACGTAATTGGTTATAAGCACCAACCACCAAGACAAATAATATATTTTTATATTGTTGAGAGTTTTGAATTAATCTGGGATCAGTGAGATCACACCGCTACGGTTGTAATATGTAATATGGCTTGAAAGACCACAACCTATAGAATTTTAGAGGCCTCCAGTGAACCAAACGAAAGGCATTGACATTAACATAACATGACAGGAGTTCAATGAAAATAAGTTCCCTGATATAATGGTAACTGTTTTATTTACTGAACACGCTACCGTGGCCACTGCAAGAGCATTTTGATTCTTGTCTGGATAGGCTTGAGTTTTCCCATTTCTTTCACTGCATCACAACAAGAATAGAGAAGGGCATCTGAATATATCTGAAGTATCAGTTAATTTATTTTGCTCTGTACACAGATTACAACAGCGCCACTTAATGTCGTTATTAATCAATCCAATTTATTTATAAAGCCGTTTTTACATCAGCAGTTGACACAAAATGCTTTTACAAAAACACCCAGCCTGTTATTGGAGCACGCAACCATAGTGTTGAAGCCCAGTGGCTAGGATTAACTCCCTATGGGTGCCGTATTTTAGGAAGAAACCTAGAGAGCACCCAGGCTCGGAAGGGGTGACCAGACCTCTTCTAAATTTACTGGGTGATGTTTAAGTGTACAAATAATAATTTATAAATTCATATGGGCAGAGTCTATAAAGCCTAATCTAGGTCACTAACAGGACCAGTTGGGCAGGACAGGAACAGTTGATACAATAATGATCTAACTACAGTAGGGAGAACAAGTATTTGATACACTGCTGATTTTGCAGGTTTTTCTACTTACAAAGCATGTAGAGGTCTGTAATTTGTATCATAGGTACACTTGAGACGGAATCAACTGTGAGAGACGGAATCTAAAACAAAAATCCAGAAAATCACATTGTATAATTTGTTAGTAATTAATTTGCATGACATAAGTATTTAATCCCCTACCAACCACTAAGAATTCCGGCTCTCACAGACCAGTTAGGTTTTTTCTAAGAAGCCCTCCTGTTCTCCACTCATTACTTGTATTAACTGCACCTGTTTGTTACCTGTAGAAAAGACACCTGTCCACACACTCAATCAAACAGCCAAGAACTACACGGCAGGACCTGGTCAATGACCTGAAGAGAGCTGGGACCACAATCTCAAAGAAAACCATTAGTAACACACTACGCCGTGGGAGTGGGAGTGGGACAAAATCCTTGCTGCAGTGTGTGCAAAACTGGTCAAGAACTACAGGAAACGTATGATCCCTGTAATTGCAAAGAAAGGTTTTTGTACCAAATGTTAAGTTCTGCTTTTCTGTTGTATCAAATACTTATGTCATGCAATAAATTGCAAATGAATTACTCAAAAATCATACAATGTGATTTTCCGGGTTTTTGTTCTGTCTCTCACAGTTGAAGTGTCCCTATGATAAAAAGTATAGACCTCTAAATGCTTTGTAAGTAAGAAAATGTGCAAAATCGGCAGTGTATCAAATACTTGTTCTCCCTACTGTAGGTGTCAAGAACTTTCAATGAATAAACTGGGAATGTCTAGTGCGAAACATTCAGCGTACACACCCATCCTTAAAACAACACTGACACTGTTTTTGTGAATCCAGAGGTGAGGAAAACCAGAATTGTATGCTCTCTAGTGACAAAGCACTTGAAAGGTAACATAATAGGCCACACTCGTGGAGAATTAGCAGACTACCCATATACGTAAGACATTTTCGGCCGTTCTCTGTCTGAGTCCTGTCGTCCAAATGCTGCTTATAGCTGAAAACTAAACCTGGTTCTTATCTCATGGGAAGTCAATGTAACCTACAAAGTGCAAGGGAAAAGTGTGCACTGAGTCTGCACGTGCTCAGTCCCCGAAGTGGCTTGAAAAATAAGCGGCCTCTATACTGATGACGTCAAGCGCCACTGGGCATTACTGAATAGATGTTAATGCTAAAAACGTGGATGGTAGGAGAGCTTTTAAAATGGGCAGTATTTTAGGCTATTTTTCAAAGAAAATGTCAATTATTATTAACCATTTATTTTCCTGGAACGTATAATCAATCCTACAAATGGGTAAGAAAGCACACACGGCACACACACGGCACACACACGGCACACACACGGCACACACACGGCACACACACGGCACACACACGGCACACACACGGCACACACACGCCATTCTTCTTCAGCTGACACGGGCACCTCTGCAGTCGAACCTACAACTTGTCATATCCAATGTTAACAGTCAGCCAACGCCTTCACGGCACCTGGCAGAATGCTCCTCTATTCACAGCTCCATCCGCTCTGGTCCAAATAGTTGTCCCCGCTCCCGGCATGAGTGCAAGGCCACAGGACACGCTGGGAAACAGGCCTGGCAGTGGTTAAAAGCCCAAGTGGCAGAGTGTGTCATGTTGCCAGCTGCCGCCCGCTTTCATATGCCAAGGCTGGATGATGCTTATTTGATCGTTTCATTAGAACATTTGGTCTAGGTGTCAAAGAGGTTCCCTATGTCTGTGCACGAGCTATTAGGCTCAATTACAGCTGCCAGAAAGTACGAGGACTGAGCCGGGTCTGTGAGGCTCTTTCAGATTTGCCGTTCAAGAGAGTCACAGAAATTGCCGTCCATAACACCTAATGGCTTATGAATGATGTTTTCCCTCTAATTATTCATAATCACACACATACACGACACATGCTTGTTGAAAAATAAAAATGGTGAGTTGTTTCGATATCTTAAACCTTGACACCATAGTGCTGCCTAAAGAAAAATATATATGATCTCTTTCTGGACTCACCAACATAATAATTTATAGTTGTTTGCATTGTAATAACATGAGGAAAGTTTGATTTCACACATTTGTGGTTTGAATTACGTTATTCAAACTGTCCTTCTAAGTGATTTCAATTTAATGATAGTCATACCTCTAGTTAGTGAATATAATTAAATATGATAAAATTGTAATTAATTGCCAAAGTGACCGTCAGTCGTAATAGTATCAACAGGCATCAATATCAACTCAAATGTCAGATGTGTATGTACAGACAAAAGTCCTTCATGACGTATGAATACACATATGAGCGAAGATTTTTGAACCACAAATTGGACGTAATAGACATGCTGGGAAATGTGTAGCTGAAAGAATGTCAAACACATGTTTAAAACTAAAGAGGCCCGCGAGAGTTGAAACAAGGACCCGTAAGGTTAATCAAACCTAATTTCACGATGCTTTTGTGCTGGGGTTGGCCAACAATTTTCCTTTCATATTATTCTACTGGCTTTCTCCAGGGCGATGGTAATCCCATCATTACTAGGCCCTGACACACTGAATTACGACCAAAGTAGCATTGTGTAAATGTGTGTCTAATTCCCTCCCTTTGCATAATGTCAAAGCGGTTCTCAGGATTGGTTGACGCCACAACAGTAGAGGGGAAATGGTCTAATTGCCGATGGGGGTGAAAGGGATGTGAGAAAGGAAAATCCCAGTCATCCCAGTCTACACAGAACGTATGCCTTTGGGGGGCTCTTGGATGTTTCATATGTACTGTACATGTAGCACACTGCCTACAGGAAATGCGTACATTTGACACAGCAAAGGGTTTCATATCATCATGAAGTCGGTGCAGGCATATGGATGTGTCGCTACTGCCATCATCTGAAAAAGCGTTGCGCAGCAGCCGTTCCTTTCCTTCATATTTCATAAGTTGGCTGTAATAAGAAGAGACAAGAAGAAATCCAGCCTCTTTACTTCTGCTGCCGCCATCAAGGTGGCATTTCTAGTGTGGCATAAGCCCAGAGAAGGAGTGTTAAACATCTCAGACTGCAGGAGAAAAAAATATGACAGGATTCCCTCAAGCTCCCCTCTGTTCTGCTAATGGAGTCCTCCATCGCCATGCTTAGGAAAGAAACATCATCAGTACATAGTCCAGATGAAATTTTTTCTTGTTCCCCTCAGGGTGGTGTAGAGTTTCAGAGTCCTCAATGCCCCCGTCTTTTTACCAGAAAGAATCAGAGTCCTATCAGTGAAATCAAAGGCGATTACACAGCTCACTACTCATTTAGGATTTCTGTGGCCGCGCTAAATATGTAGCGCAGGCCGCAGCCCAAAAGTCTCTGTTTATTCAGTGAAAGTGCTCTGTAATTTATTTAAAATAATCTATTTTAACAAATAAAGAGGTCATTGAGTGAGCACGTTGCTGCAGGCACACATCTAAATACCTCTTTAAGAGTGAGCGCTGGCCGGCAGGCTGCAAGGCCGGCAGGCTGCAAGGCCGGCAGGCTGCAAGGCCGGCAGGCTGCAAGGCCGGCAGGCTGCAAGGCCGGCAGGCTGCAAGGCTTGGAGGCTGGCAGGCTGGCAGGCTGGACCGGCATAGAGGCCGGGTCTCGTGCTCTGAACAAAGTGACTCACCATATTCGATGAGCCGTATGCCAGGATTGTGTTGGTTACTTCGGGGTACAAACGCCCCCTGGTCAGCTTGTGAGAGAAAACGTAACATTGCTCTGAGGTTGAACATTTTCCTTTTCTTCTAACGGCAGTGATGCTTTTTTTCTCAGCTACTACTATTTGAAAGCGGGGTGGGCTTGGCCTGCGTGGAAGTTGGTTCTACAAACCGAAGTAAATAGAATGGATAAAGATCACAAGGAGACCCTGTCAGTGATTTTGAAGGGCTTGAAATAGAGCTGGTTTTTCCTGCATACCAGAACATCTCACTAGTCATTTCTGTGGTAATGTCCTGTAGCTCAGGTGCACTGTATCTACATTATGGACGGCTGTCTGATGGAGTCCAGGGCATTACATAGGTGGACACATCAAAGGAGTAGCCTGGTGCAACCGTAAGAGCCCCCAGTCGTATAAATGGAACCAAAGTACTTGGCTTCAATTGGATTTGTTTGCGTTTATTTGTTTGCTCACCAAACAACTTCTTACTTGGCAACTTGCAGATTTCAGTTTTTTTCCTTTTTGACCTAGCATTGGATATGTATAAAGTCTAATGAAAATGCTAAGGTAAATATTGAATACGTTCTATTGGAAATTATGTGCACTTTCATATGATGTATTAACATTATTTACCATGTCTAAGTATTCATAGTGTTATGCCTGAGATATAAAGCATGTAATAAATGCGAGACTAATTGATCCACTTTGACCATACACTATTGTGGTCATGCAGTATCCCATTACATGGGATGAATTACCTGAGCTATTTGGATTTACTTTATTTCTCACTAAAATAATTACGTATTTTTTACTTTGCCAGGTTGGGGTATTAAATCCAACTTTACCATTACTGCTTTAACTGCTATTCTATCTGGACACCCCTTGGTGTTGATTTGTTAACAATATTAGGGCATTGTATCGCTACAGTGGTTATTTCCTTGTATAATATGCATAAGGAGAGTCATATTGTGTTTGGTTGCCGATTTTGAGAGTCATATTGTGTTCAGGGAGAAGAGAAGACTGACATTTCACCAAACTTTGCTACAAAAACATCAGCCGGCCATGACTGGCACCTGGGACTGTAAGTGCTTGGACTGAGTCGGTTCTCCTAGGGCCAAAGAAAACCCAGTTTAGTGTAACCGCCGTTTCCCAGAGAAACACAGAGAAGAAAGAAGATATCCGCAGAATAGGAAGCACAACTTTAACATTTTTGTCAGTCGCTTTCGCTACATTCTAAAATGAGAATATTTTTTTCAAAACAATTACTTCAAATCTCTTAACTAAAAATGTCTTTCTCACACCAGAATATAATTTCTAAATCATTCAAGCAAATTCAAGAGTTTGGAGTGTGTCTGTTGGATTTTTTGCCTATTCTTCTTGAAAAGTCTTGGTGAGGTCACACACTGATGTTGGACGAGAGGGCCTAGCTCACAATCTTCGGTCAGGACTCTGTACGGGCCAGTAAAGTTCTTCCACCCAAAACTCATCCAACCATGCCATTATGTACCTTGCTTTGTGCAGTCGGGCACAGTCATGCTGGAAAAGAAAATGGATTTTCCAAAATGTCTTGGTAAGCTGAGGCATTTAACATTTCCCTTCAGTGAAACTAAGGGGCTAGGCCAACCCCAGAAAAATAACCCCATAGCATTATCCCCCCTCCACCAAACTCTACAGTTGGCACAATGCAGTCTGGCAGGAAATGTTCTCCTGGCATTCACCAAACCCAGACTTGTCCATCAGGCTGCCAGATAGAGGCGTGTGATTAGTCACTCCACAGAACACGTTTTCACTGCTCCAGAGTCCAGTGGCTCCATGCATTACACCACCCCATCCAACACTTGCCATTTCGCTTGGTGACGTAAGGCTTGCATACAGAAGCTGGACCATGAAACCCCATGACATAAAGCTTCTGGTGCAAAGTTTTAGTGCTGATGTTATGGCCAGAGAAGGTTTGGAACTCTGCAGTTAGCTGAGCGTTGGCGACTTTTACGCACTATGTGCATACCCTCTCTGTAACTTTACGTGGTCTCCTACTTCATGGCTGAGTTGCTGTGGTTCCTAAACACTTTCACTTTGCAAAAATACCACTTACAGTTAAACATTGAATATCAAGACATTTTGATATTTCCCAAACTAAGTTACCAAGGAACTTAATATTTCCAATTTACTGGCAAAATAACTAGGTTTTGAAGCATCCGTTAAATGTTTTAGTTAAGTAACATTTTTCAGACATGCCATAGAGTTGTGATGTCCCATAAACAGTTTGACGGTGACGATTGCACTTACAGTTTAACATTTTTTAGGTCTGTTGAAAGAATTTTCTAAAACGATTGAGGAAAAACTTTAGTAAGCACATGTGGTTATTTCAGATATTGATTTCTGTGTATGGTGACTGGATTAACACACCACAAACACACCAGAGCTATTAGTCAATTAAAAAGGCTTTGGAAATTTAACTGCTGACAAATCTGTCTTGTACTCTAGCCACTATTGAGCATAGTGCAATTTCAACCACTTTTTTTTTTTTACAGAAAACTGCTCTAATTCTTTAGTGTTTGAGTTGTGCACTTCTTTACTAAATTGGAATATCATCATTAGGTTTTAGAAGAGATTTGCTTCTGAATTCTTTCCTGGCCAGTGCAGTATATCTACATAACCATTCCTGAGTGCTTTTTTGGTATTATGTTTGTACACTGTCTTCAGGACATCAAATGAATCAAGGTTTTTCATGATCCCTTGCAGAGGTTCAAGGCAGCCAGTACCAGAGGCAGCCAGTACCAGAGGCAGCCAGTACCAGAGACAGCCAGGACCAGAGCCAGCCAGTACCAGAGGCAGCCAGTACCAGAGGCAGCCAGTACCAGAGGCAGCTAGTACCAGAGGCAGCCAGTACCAGAGGCAGCCACGTAATTCCAAAGCATTATATATAATCCAACTTTAGTGCTTTTTTTATAAAATGCTGTTTTGGGTAAACAGAAAAACAGCGCTTATCTGTAAAGCCAACAGGCAGGAATATTGTATCGGTACACAGAAGATCCACCCCCAGATGTCGGCTGTTCAGGTGGGTTTTTGGGAAGACTTATAAGGCTTTCTTTAGTTTTACTTTGGCTCTTTTATCAATTTTTTATCATCAATAGTTTACAGGTCATCTCGATGTGCAGGGTTGCATTTAAATTTCCAAAAACAATCTCTGCTCAAGGTTGTCCTAATAGCACACACTAAAGAAATATAATGGTCAAAAGTTGTAGGTCTGTTTGAGCTATTAGCTATGCAGACACCCGAAACAAAGGTATAACTCTGCAACATGGTATGACTCTCAAGAAAATGTGCATGTCATTTGTTGTCTAAGTGATTGTTAGTTTAGTCTTTAAAATTACCTTAATGTGTTTATGGTTACTTCTGGTTAGGTGTGCCATCTATCTCTCTTGTGTGAATCAGAATCCATAGTTGGCTAGTTATTGTTTTAGCTATTGATCTAGATATATTTTCTGCAAACCAGCAATATTTATTTTTTAATGTTGTTAATTGTGATTGTTTATAGTGATTGATATTCCATGACATTACATAATTGATTGCTTAATTAAATAGAGCAAAACACGCGACTGCTGATTGAATGTGCCTTCACTCAATCTTTGAAATTTCAAAACAGACGGTTTGAAAAATAATAATAAGAAAATAACAAGATCTTTTATGATGATCAATCAGCTGTTTGCTCATATTTTTTTATTTTTTATGATTGATATACACCCACACCATTATGTTTTGGAATTCTGTGTACCTAAATTCGACACAGAAAAGCTTCTTTGAACTTTCTTTTTAATGGGGAACTTGTTATCATATTGTAAGTAATTATAGATCATATTTCATAGAATTCTAGAATTGAATTGATCTGGGAACAGATAATGGCAGTCTTGAGTAATGTGCAGTGAACTGTTCTGTTTCTAATAGTTGACATAGTGGTTAGGATTGGTGAGTTAGGGCTTTGGGTTGGACTGATGTATTGCTTTACTAATGATTTTGGCCCGGGACTCAGCCTGTTTTAAAGGGCCGTGATTCGGGTAGTAAGTTTAAGTTTCATACAATGTTATGGATTGGAGGGGTCGTGCGCAGTGCTCTTCTTTATCGACCAAGAGCCATGGTTGATTATTTAATTTGTACTTGTTTTACAAACCATGTCTTTATCTGCAGAGCAAAGAAACAAGTAACTCGACCGGCGTAGCTAATTTTAAATGATTGAGCCTATGGAGAAAAGAAAATCCCACATGGCACAGCGTGCAGACCAAATGGAAAGCACTGTACATTATATAGTACAGCAGATATATATTTGGGTGTAAAATAATATTTTGGCCTGGACCTGGGGTGTTTGGCTCTGAGTCCAGTGAAGGATGTCACCGCGACTGAGGCCACCCAGGATGCTCTATTTTCGGGGAGCGAGCCCTCGCTCTCAATGGAGCAGTACGCATCTGTGGCCACCTATCCAAGAGGCCTGTCATTCACAATGGGGGAGAAAGGGGTTCTATCCTGGGGTCAACACTTATGTTCCCCAGCTAAGAAAGCAAGCCCTGTCTCCCAAGAGACAGCAGGGCTTTAGCTTTGTATCCTCTCTGTTGTATTTAGAGTTTAAGCAATGCTCTTGTAACTCTCTGTTAGGAATAGAAGAAAAATTATCTTAGTGGTGAAACATAGGTTTTTTGTTTTCCAGCTGCAGGTAGCCAACAATTATACATTTTCTGTAACAACTTTTTTTTTCCATTCATTGATAGAAAAGCAATTTCATGCTTTGAATTAATGAATCACTGCAGTGATTGTTTGGATCTATTCCATGTTTGGACAATGATACTCAACAATGATGTCAATCGTTGGCACGACTTGTAGCCCTATAAGTATTGTATGTGTGTCCTCGCTTCAGTTGCCAATGTGTGCCAGATTATTAAAACGTGTTTAATCACCTGAAGTTGCACGTGTCTCTGAGAAGTATCCACTGTACTGCATAGCTTTCCATGTCTGGTGTCAATTTGTGGCCGAAGCTTTGAACCCACTAATTCAATTATTGGGATTAGCACATGTAGCACTCCTGATTTGAACTCAAAGAGATGAAAGCACAGAGAATGGATGAAGAGGGACTTGTCTGAGACAGTGTCACATCTCTGCGTAATTTGGCACAGGGGGCTGCGCTTCTTCGGGTCTCGGGTTTCGTTTAAGTGCCTAATGTGTAGGGGATCGTGTCTGGGGGACAACAGCGAGGTCAGTGTTTGGGGTGGGACGTGTGGTGAAGGTTTGGGGGATCCTCCTGTCATTCATGGCTCATTTGACTGAACCCTGTTGACCTCCACTGCCCACTCCCCATCCACATTACCTGAACCCCATCATTTTCATCACTGGGATCACAGTATGGGACCACAAATGTGCTGCTCTTGTTTCCATGGGGCCTAAATCTGTGTCATCCCCACAGACGGTTTGCATTAGTCATCGTAGGTACATACGAAAGGTTAAGATAACATCCAAAGTGGAAAAAATTGGACAGTTAACTTCAGGCTGATCTTAACCACCTCTGCGAACTATTGGTCACTTGGGGCAATAACCAACATTAAGGGTCTAATTCCTCCTCTTTCGTATTTCTCAGCATTTTTCTCTCCTGCTCTCTGAAGTTTTAAGTGAAGTTGCACGCCAGGAAGTCACAGAAAAGTTTGGGGTATTTCAGATTGTTCTAGCAAGCAACCACATGTCACTGGGGTTTGCTTTCATAAGCTTTTAAAATTGTTAGCACCCATTCTGGAGATGTGATGTACTTGTAACAATATGTTTTACATCCAAGTCTAATGAATTGGATGGAGTATGATAACACCAAAGTGTTTTATATACTATTTGCAGTTCACAGGTCGCAGGGTCATGTATAGGTCTGAACATTTTCATCACAATTAGCTTTGAAATTATTTGACTTAAACATTTAAATTTTTTTATTTTGAACGTTTTTCCTCCGGAGGTTGTTTCTATGTGAGAATTGACAGAACATCTTAAGTTACCGGCAACAATTGTTGGCTTGCATTTTTTACCTCATTCTTCCAACCTCTTCTTTTCAAACATACTCACACACAAACATGCACATATGCAGACACACACACATACAGACACACATTGCCCAACTGACAACCATCTGTTTATAATTACTGCCCAGTCTCAGCAGAGAACTTGTGATATTTAATATTTCCTCACCACTTGAACAAATAAGCTGTAATAACTGCAAGGTACTTGACCACAGGAGCAGAAGAGATGTGTAGCATGAAAGAGACTGTGTGCACTTTGGCCAAAGCAGTGTTGTTAAACTTTCCATAGAATTTCAACCTCAACATTTAAAAAAGCCGGCTTTAAAACCCAGCACCGCACACATCCCAATAACACACACACAGAAAAGGCATACAATCTTACATAAACAAATAGTGTATGTGCATACTAATCTCAATTTATTTTGGAGAAGAGCATCTGTTGAATTACTTAAATGTTAATGCACACACACACACACACAACGCCCACATTTATGCTGATGGTTTTGCAGTGCTGAGGAGCATAAGCAGGAGATTTATAAAACCCTCATTAGCAGACTTTTACAAAGATACAGTCATGATCCACCAGACCTTGTGCCGGTTGATACTTCTCTGTTCAATTTAAAAGGCTTTATTGGCATGGGAAACTTGTTCTCTCTCTTGATTATCTGTTCCTGTTTGAACACTTACAACGTTGAAATATAAAGAGACACATTACATTAAATATACTGTAATGTTTGAACACGTTTGTTATTGTTCATGCTTCCAAAGACCTCAACATCATCCATCGAGAGCCACCTACTTTAAAAACATGAGAAACTCAAGGACACTGTGTTAGCAAGGCTCAATAGAAAATAACTACAGAAGATACGACAACCTAATAATACGACTCTCCCATATGTTCTCTTCAAAAGTACAGTACCCTTGCATGAAAAGCCCATAACCTCCACATGCAAAATATTTCAAAATCGGATCCGTTGAAACATGCTACGCATTTCGTAACAAAATCTGCAGGGATGTTCTCAAGAGATAACTGCGAAACAACATGTCAGACCGAGCTTATTGACCGGCTTCCATACAGTAATACGGCAAACTACCTTCTCCACACTGAAAATGATTCGCCATATGTACCGAGTCTCCTCCTCCCTCCACACAGAGAAAAGCTACTCGCATCAGCTGGAGAGACCAACTTAGGTAGCATGGCTTACTTCCCCCCTAGCAGATGAGGGGAAAGGCGTGGGGAAGAGGTCAGCTACACCCCAGGGACCTCCTGACAGTGGGCTGTCAAGGACCACCAGTGTGAGAGAGATGGAATGACAGTCCACATTTTCGTTGCTTCTCCCTCAGGACAGCTGAGTGTGTCTGTGTGTGTGTGTGCAAGAGACTGAGAGAAGTGTCACTGCGTAGTGTGTGTACACAATTGTAAAGTATTTCATATTATTTGCACATTCTGATGAAATTTGGATTTATTAAAGGGGCATTATAAAGATATTTTGCAATGCATCATAATACAGTATATGTCCCTGATATACACTACTAGTCAAAAGTATTAGAACACCCCAATTGTCACAGTTTTTATTGATATTTAAGCAGTTCAAAGTTCAGTGAAAAGCATGTAATGGTACAAAGGTAAGTGCTAAACTGCCACTGTTAAAATTTCAGAGATATAAATAAGGCCTTTTTTAGGCAACAAGTGACGGGTTGAACATCAGAGCTGTTCTGCAGCAATGGAAATACATTTAGCCTTGAAAGTTGAGGCTTACACAATCATACAGTTCCAACTTTTATTGATTACTTACAAAGCAAAGATTTTCAAAAGTTGGGCCGCTAAGGACATTGACCAGCTTGTCTCGAAAGTAGTTTTGGAACAGACTGTGTTACTATCACCTCTTAAATCTTAAAAGTCTTTCCTTTTGTGAAATTGAAGAAAAAGCCAAGGTTTTTGTGACGACACCATCAAAAGGAACCTGGAAACTTAAGGAAACTCTGAGAGGAAGAGGTCTGGCTGACCCAAAGCCACAACAGAAACAGAAGAGACGTTTCTGAAAGTGAACAGAATGTATGATAGGTGGCTTACAGGACAACAGCTCCAGGCAAAGAGGAACACTGGTCGAAATAAGCATGTCACAGTTTCAACTAGAAAGTGAAATATTTTAGCTGGATGATTGACAGATCAAGTGGCGGTAACAAAGCCATAGCTAAGATGGCCAAATCATGAAAAGAGATTTGTCATGAAGCACCACCTGTGAACTACTAAAGAACCAAAAGAAGGTCCTCTGGACTTGTTCACTACGCAAGGATTTTCTACAAAGTAGAGTAGGCAAAAATATGTTTAATCAGTGTGTGTCACCAACTGTCAAACATGGAGAAGCGTGATGGTCTGGGGCTCTTTTGCTGGATCCAGAGTTGGTGACTCACATGGAACCAAAACGGCTTACAGCAAACATACTTCCAGGGTATGTCAGAACGTACGTATGTCCCACGGGAAGAGCTTATGCTGGACCACTCAAGGACATTGATTGACTTGTCTTGAAGCCACTCCAGGATTGTTTTGGCTGTAAGCTTAGAGTTGTTGTCTGGCTGAAAGAGAAATATTCACCCTCTCTGCATTTTGTCTTGTTAACTTTCTTTCTCCCAGGCCTCCCTGGATCTCCCAGTCCTTGCAGCTAAGATGCTTCCCCATAGTATGATGCTTCCATCAGCATGCTTCACCATAGGGATGCTATTAGCCTGGTGAT
This sequence comes from Novumbra hubbsi, assembly GCA_016801125.1. Lineage (NCBI taxonomy): Eukaryota > Metazoa > Chordata > Actinopteri > Esociformes > Umbridae > Novumbra > Novumbra hubbsi. The sequence goes on along the minus strand of JACXGK010001351.1, from coordinate 18,456 downwards.
GAACACAACTTTTTTTTGCCAGATTCAGAAAATGCTAATAGTTACCTTTTGATCTCATAAGACTAGAGGACCTTTATATTGGTTTTCAGAATTCTTCAGACAGCATGTGTTATACTTTTACTCAGGTGTGATCAAGACTAAATATTTGTATTTAAAAAGATGTGTCACAATAATTGGCAATCCTATATTTAATAGTAGCTTGGCTTTTGCAAAGATAACAGCTCGTAGAAAACTCCAGTACTACAGTAGTTAAGGATTGAACGTTATTCCTCCAAATACGAACCATTAGATCTATCAGTCTTTGGTCCTCACTAAGTGTCTCTACTCAAGTTTAATAGGTTTTCAATGGTATTCAGGTCAGGGGAATGTCGTTTGACTTGTTGGCATATAGGGGGCAACTAGTGATCTTTTTTTAGTCTTTGTGTAAATGTAACCAACTTCTGTAATTCTCCGAATGTGATACCATCCTTTTCAGTGTGTGATTGCAACGGTCATATGCATCCTCTTCTAGGCATGTTCATCAAAGCTCCAGTTGCTTTAATTTTCTCAATGATTGCCCTAATAGTGGTAATTGATATATTTAGGAATTTAGCTACTAGCCATTGCTTGATTTTTAAAGGTCAACAAGTTTAGCTGGTGTACCACCTGATATTTATAGTCCTGGGAAACATGATATCATGGATGGCTACTTAGAAGTTTCTAAATAATTAGATAAACTTTAATAATTCAAATCTTATTTAGAATTTACATCATTTCAATTTAGAATTTAATTTCATTACACATTCTAGAGTGTCAGTAATATTGACTCGCATATTATTGAAAATAATCATAATTTCTTGTTGGCAATTGTGTTTCCTTTATCAACTTTCACTTAATTAAAGGTTAGATTTACATGATTTATTAAATAAACTCCTGTATTTCTCAATGACTCTGCCATTGTTTTCCACAATGCATGCCCCCATCAATTACAAGTACATTTACAGGTAATTGAGGAGACACAGAATTATGGAGGGGTGGAGAAGGGTATTGACCATATCTGCAGGGTTTAGCTTTAATCACAATTATACAAAATACTGGAGCTCAAACGTTCTTCCTTAGCGGGTTATATGGATTCTTTGACCTGCTAATTGGACAATTTATGGACATAAAAACTAGTGAGTTAATTGCTGTGAAAGACTGTATATTGAATGATGAGATTATAATAAATACAGCTGGGATTTCATACAAGCAAGCCAACCACTTAAGTCCAAATAGGCAATTCACGTTTTCATTCCATAAAACTCATGTAATATACAGTGTCGAAGTTTATTTCGACTATTTGATGTATTGTTACAGGAAGTAGCTAATTTTTCCATAGAAAACACACCTGAATGTATTCTTTAGTCCATGCTATGTGAACCAAAACTACAACCTGTGTCTCTGAATGTGCCATGTGAAAGCTTGTCATGTTGGCAAAGGATTCAATGACTGTTTAAAAACTAGATCACCAGGGGCAAGTACAGTTTGTAACAGCTTGAAAACTTTTATCCAACTAAAATTCTGCTTCGGTACCACTATGAAACGTGAAGGAGAGCTGAAGAAAATAACCTTATAATGGAAAATATTTTTTTCTTCTCAGAAAATGTTCTTGAGATTATTTACGAACTGTACATACTTTGGAAATGATTGTGCACTCATGGAGAAATCACATAAATACCCAACCAATATTTTCCTGTTTACCCTACTTGGTTGTCTTATTTCAAGGTATTATTTCCAAGTACGCCATCATTTTCTCCATGATATCATAATATGGGAAACACTAGAGGTCAAATTCACGTAAGATTTACATCAATTCCAATCATTTCTCAACCCTCTGTATGCTTCCTTTTATGGATGCTTATTTGACAAATTCTATTAGTAAGATTTAAATGTAGCCCCATTCACATTGGTAAATTCACACACGATTGTATAGTTTCCCTCACAGATATTTCTACTCATTTACAGTAATAGGCAAATGTAGTGATTATTGATACAACCTCATCAGGTCTGAGGTATCTAAGAGGTAGGATTAACTTCACACTACTGAAATTCACATGTGCACGTCTATAGAAGATGCCTGTGACCCAGACCAGTCAATAAAGCGAGTCCTGTTTGTCTTGACTCTGCACTTACAGCGTTAAGACTCTGGCTCGAACAGGCAGGGCAACAACAACCTCCATGATGGATGACAGATGAATAGGCATCTGGGCTGAGGGGGAAACATCAAAGTTAGAGAGGGACGGCCATGCCTGTTTGTCCCAACAGGCCTTCTCAGACCCTCAGCCCTGTGAACCGTGTGGTGAGGGGGCACACGTCCTGCCACGTCCTGCCACGTGCTGCCACGTCCTGCCACGTGCTGCCACGTGCTGCCACGTCCGGCCACGTGCTGCTACGTCCTGCCACGTCCTGCCACGTGCTGCCACGTCCTGCCACGTCCGGCCACGTGCTGCCACGTCCTGCCACGTGCTGCCACGTCCTGCCACGTCCTGCCACGTCCGGCCACGTGCTGCCACGTGCTGCCACGTCCTGCCACATGCTGCCACGTGCTGCCACGTCCTGCCAATTCCTGCCACGTCCTGCCACGTCCGGCCACATCCTGCCACGTGCTGCCACCCGTCACATAATCAAGCCCTTCTCGTTCCCTCTCAGAAAACAGCTCTACATCAGAGTAAAGCCCCTCTAATTTATTGGCTTATAAAAAAAACTTTTGGTCAGATTTTTTGCATCTCTGCAAAGACTGAGTTGGTTTTCCCCCACATAGGCCCCCATTCATCACAAGTTGGGAGTATGGAGACCTACTTCTCTTACATTTCCTGTACTTCCAGTGGCAGAGATCCAGGGACTGGCACAAATAAAAGTAACAAAAAATTAGCTCTTTCCTAATTATTTTTTTGCAATGAAAAGGGACAATCTGTACTAATTTGACCATCTGCACAAGGGTGCTATGTCGTGTCTTAAGGAAGACTGATATGTCACTTTGTATCCACTCTCTTTTTCATTGGGTGGAGGGATCGTGTCTCTTTCCCATTGGGTGGAGGGATCCTGTCTCTTTCCCATTGGATACAGGGATCCTGTCTCTTTCCCACTGGGTGGAGGGATCTTGTCTCTTTCCCATTGGGTGGGAGGGATCCTGTCTCTTTCCCATTGGGTGGAGGGATCCTGTCTCTTTCCCATTGGGTGGAGGGATCCTGTCTCTTTCCCATTGGGTGGAGGGATCCTGTGGCGTTTTAACTGCTCCCCCCAGCTTGACCTTAGTGGTGAATCTGGTGTTGGTGATACATAACTCTTCCTGTCATAAAGGAGGAGGAAACTATGATTCTTAATGCTGTAGTCTCAGCCCACATCAGAGACTAAATCTAAAATATATGTATGTTCTAAAACCACTTCTTAACTGTTATGTGACCCTGCAATACTACATTTGAGTTCTTCACAAGTTCAGGCTGTTTTATAGGATTTTCATAACATTTCAGATTGTATGAATTTGTTTAACATTTTCATGATTTGTTCTCATCTGCAGACAAGGGGCCTGAGGTTGTCAGAGGGGTGAGACATGGCATATATAATCAATAATAAAAATGTCAGGAAAAACTTTTTTTTCTTTTCCCCATAATGTGCAGAATGACAAATGTTATAAAGAAGAAATATGTAGACATTTTCAAGATACCTTATGTTCACGTTTTCTTTTTTTTTGTCATTTAGCAGACTGTGGCATCTAGGGCAGAGTTGAATCAAAAGGCAGGAACCGACGCAACAGGTATTTTTTTTGTAGAACATTCCGAAAAATACTTGGAATAATTCCTGATAGAAATACATAGAAAATAAACAAGAACAAGGCATATAGCCTGAGACTGTGCACATAGAACCACAATGCACAAAGAACGTGAAAAAAAACCCTCTTATACAGGAGACAACAAAGAACAGGTGTGAGTGCTCATCCTTGATGCGTTAAAATGCAACAGTGAAACAAAGACTAGGCGGGTAAGTAAGGGTGGCTAGAAGGTTGGTGACCCTGCCTTAACCAGGAGGGGGCACATCTCCGGAGGGGGATGTGACACTTTACCTTGCCTCAACCAGGAAGGGTCACATCTCCGGAGGGGGATGTGACACATGACCCTGCTTTGACCAGGAGTGGTCACATCTCCTGAGGGGGATGTGACACATGACCCTGCCTCTACCAGGAGGGGGCACATCTCCTGAGGGGGATGTGACACATGACCCTGCCTCAACCAGGAGGAGGCACATCTCCTGAGGCGGATGTGACACATGACCCTGCTTAGACCAGGCAATCTCCCAAAGCAATTTACAGTAAGTGCCTACATTGCAAAAAAGCTAGGTAAACAACCACACAGTTTAGTAGTCTGCATTCTAATTAATGATTTGTATTCCCAATAATCCTTACGGGAAAGGCAAAGAGCCAACATATGATTAAGGTCAAGTGGGGAGACATAAAATCTATCATATTTATTGTTCACATTCAAATAGATTTCAGCTAGACTAAACTTGGAAAAATGAGCCCTATGCACAACCTTAAATTGTATAAGGCCAAGACGATCACAAGATGTCATTAGAATAGCAATCACTTGAGGACCTCAAGTGGGAGCAAAACACCAGCTCCATCACCAAAAAAGCACAGCAGAGGATGTACTTCCTGTGGCAGCTGAAGAAGTTCAACCTGCCAAAGACAATGATGGTGCACTTCTACACAGCCATCATTGAGTCCATCGTCCACGTCCTCCATCACCATCTGGTACGCTGCTGCCACTGCCAAGGACAAGAGCAGACTGCAGCGTATCTTTCGGTCTGCTGAGAAGGTGATTGGCTGCAATCTGCCATCCCTCAAGGACCTGTTTGCCACCAGGACCCTGAGGCGCGCTGGAAAGATTGTGGCTGATCCCTCCCACCCTGGACACACACTGTTCCAGCCCGGCAGGAGGCTACGATCCATAAGGACCAACACCTCACACCACCAGAACAGTATCTTCTCATCGGCAGCTGGTCTGATCAACAAAGGCCAGATGACTCCCACTGACCCCCTCTGCCCCACAACTAAAATTCTACTTAATGCATTACGTTAATGCACTTCTCTGGACTTACTTCTTGAACATTGCACTTTGCTACTTATTCAGTAAATGTTTGCATATTTTATATTTACTGTGTAATTTAAATGTTTTACTTTACACCACACTGTGTTTTCTGTCATGCACCAAAGCACCAAAGCAAATTCCTTGTATGTGTAAACCTACTTGATAATAAAGCTGATTCTGATTCTGATGAGTGAATTGAAGATCCGACTAATCCTGGAGTTTGGCAGCCTTGTGTCAGGTCCTGACTGGGGACCTCTAGGCATCTCTGTGGGACTGGGGGTCATGGTCAAGGCCCTCTAGGTACCTCTATGCTCATGTTTCTGCGTTCCCCATTTAGAGACAGCTGTGCATCGTTGACTCTAATTGGGGACCCTTTTTTAGTTGTCCTTATCGGTCTTGTATTTTTGGATCATTATTTGTGCTGTGTGTGTGTCTTGCATCATTTCTTGCGTTGGTGCGCCAGTGATTGGTTCTGCCTACTCTAAGCTGTGACACCTTGCGTGATCCATAATGCGTAAATGAGGCAGTTGCAGAAGTCCCTCATCCGCATTGAGCTCCTTCAAGTGGGAGACACCCCTAGACCACATGTCTTCAGAGGCAGGCAGGTGCCCTCAGCTGTGGGACTGAGAAATGGGCCAACACAATCATTTCTACAACAGATTACTGCCCGGAAAACCTCCAACCAGTCATCATTATTCAGGGAGAATGACAAAAAAACACCCCAAATAGAGTCTAACCCTGGATTCTTCCCTTATGGGTTGATTAATGTATATTGATGATGACACACCAACACATGTTTAATGAACAGCTTTGTCCTCCTAATTGGAAGTTAACAAATAAATTAGCACATGTTTTGTCTGGGTGATCCAAAGGTTATTCCAATGTTTGGACGACTAGTGACTGGAACAGATGACATAAAGCCCAGGTCGAGACAACATGTGAATCGGACCAGTGGTTGTATTAAAGAGGAGAAAAGACCCTGAAAAAGGAGCATTTGATAGATTGAAATGCACCCAACTGAGAGCTGGGCGCGACTCCTGTAGTATATAAATAAACGCTCATTCCAGGCCAAGTTTTGAACAGACCACTGGATAGAAGAAGGATTTTGTTTCATATAAAAATGTCCACATAGGTTTTGAGATCAGACTTTAGGATAGAAGTTGAAATTATTTAATGATTTGAAGAATGGCAGTTTTACCCTGTCCATCCACCAGTTTTAGGTGAAATGTGAATCATTTTTAATGAAGTCAAAGGTACATTTTTTGGGGGAGAATTTTAATCTCCACTGACACTAAAGATTATCTGGGTATAAAGAACAGTAAACTTCCCACACTTGCACCAAAGAGCTCTGCGTGCTGATGTTAAGAAACACACCAAAAATTTACTTTTTATCAGACAGGTAAAAATGCATTCCTGTACTCTTGACTGTCACGCATTACAATGGGTTATTTTTCTGTACCGTCAATCAAGAGCTTTACAAAAATAAACAGAGGCACTTACCAAAGAAAACCTCATTTATATCAGCGTATACATTGTCCATATTTTTACTTAGTCACTTAAATGTTGTGTTAACGTTTCAAGAGGCACTTTGGCAAATGTTTGCTTTTAATTATTGAAATGCAAATGTATCCATTAAAAAGTAAATACTTCAGTTACCTTTGGAAATAGTACCACCTCTATATTGTTGAATTTGAGTTACCGTAGTGACTTCTCAGAGACAATGTATTTAAGACACCACTTCGTAATGCAATACTTTAAAAACATAACAGTGTCAAGCGCGGGGCTCATGTTGAAGGGTGCCTTGGATGGCGTTTTTTTCTTGTTTACATAATGCTGGCTGCCTCTTAAGACACAACGCAGGTTTCCTCCCCATTCATTGGCTGTGAGTATTGGACGGCGTCTACGACATGAGATGTTTGTGTGGGAACATCACCATGGCCTGATTATATTGGCGATGGCAACACGTCTGAGGGCCTTCCCTATTTGTGCTGCGTGATGAGAGGCTCTTTTTAGCCGACGCCGGACGCCACAAGCATGTGTTGACTACGTGGGGCAGTGTCATTAACAAGCTAACAGTGGCCATGTTTGCATAATGGCCGTGTTTTCAGAAAGTGTCGGGTGACCTGCGATGACAGGAGCTAGGCTAGGCGCTGCCCAAGGCCAGTCCTGGATGTGTGTGTGTGTTCAAACACAATAATTGCACTGAGCTAAAGTAGATGAGATCATTTGGATTAACGACACTCAAAAGACAAGACCCATTACATTTTCAAAAATATATATTTTTATATATATCCTGGTAAACATAAAGATAAAGATATTTCAATGTTAATAAAAACTAAACTGTACAGTACTTGGTATTAGGCTTTATTCTGTCAGGTGTGGCCATTATTTCATCTTTTCTTGTTGTGTGTCAACATTGACGATGTGTTTGTACACAACAATGAACATTGTAGTCTCCTGAATGACCCTCTATCGTTCAATCAAATATACATCTTCATCACCCAAATTAGTTATCTATAGATTGTGTGTGACCTGCATTACCACAATTCACATGTTTTCCACTTGTGACATTCTAATGCACTATAAAAGATAAATTACACTGAATGACACTAAATGACAAGTCTCCAACGAGGTACATTTATGGGATTTATGCAGAGTCTCTAGAAAAAGACTGGTTCAGTTAGAATCATCATTATTCCATCAACAGCAAGCTATTTCTAGTGAAGATTTGAGGAAAATAACAGTCATGCTACATTTAACAAAGCATAGACTTAAAAAATGATCTTCCACTGACTAAAGACCGAACAACATTGTTACAAACTGAATGCAGCAGTAAAAACATAATTATTTCAATATAGAAGATTGTCAGCAAGCAAATCAACACAAACATATTGAGAGTTCAGCCAAACTAAACATTAATGACATTCATTTACATGGAAGTATCAAACATTAGACTATTGGCTCACATCAAACATCGTGGTTCATCATGGTGAGACATGCATATTTTATTTGGCCAAACAATTGAAGTAAAGTCGCAGGACTTCTAAACGAGGTTCAGAGTTCATCTTGTCCAATTCTCATCTGGATTATTTATCATTCCGGCTGGCCAGCAGGTCCAGGCTCACAGGAAGTGGGGCGTAAGTGAAACAGGAAGAGAGGAAGGTGGACGCTCTGATCCCCAGCATGTAAATCAAGCTTCTTTTATGAGGCCGGCCACCCTGGAAGATGAAGTGCTGTTGTTGTGAGAGAAAACAGCGGAGAGGTACGCATGTCATAACATTGACACCTCAGAGGGGGGCGGCTGGGAGCCATACAGAATTGTCTCGGGGCCACGGCTTCGAAGTGCCCTCTTGACCTCACAACACCACTGGTCCCCAAACCCCCTTACCTCCAACATAAAAAAAACTCCTTCCATCAGTCCATCCATCGGTACGTCTGTCTGTTTGTCACTGCTTATCTCTCCACTTCTCTCTCTTTCTCTCTCTCTCTGCTTCTTTCTCTCTGTCTTTGTTCGAGTGATGGCCAGCTTCTGTGTCCTCCAAAACACTTTTTCTAACAATAAACTCAATGCCTAGGTGGTCCTGTCAGGAGTGCTTGTCTTCAAAGAATAACCAGGCTACCACAGGAATTCTCCCCACTGAACCAAAATGCTGCAGTCCAGTTTGCACTTGCGTGTTCTTTCAAAGTGACACATGAGCACGGTACATTCTCAGACCCTTAAATAGTTTTTTGTGATGGTCACAGTGGAAACACATAGGTTCTAATTGGTTAGAGTACACACACTTGAAAATGACACACACCATGTACAACACCTCGTATTTATGCCGGGAAACAACATTACCATCTTTTTAGTTGGGAGTTCATTTGTGAATCGTTGAAATGCAGTTGTAGATTATTTGATTACAATGACTTTTATATTGCACTTAGGATCGGGGAACCATTGAATCCTGTAAGCAATTAAAAGATAAAATCCTTCTAGTTTCCTGGAAAAGCAACATTTGTGTGGCGAATGAACTCAGTGGCGTGCCAATGGCGTTTCATGTGCATTGGTGGCAACGTCGGGCTGTGGGGGTTGAACGACCGCACTGTTTGTGTGGAAACAGTTTGTCGCATTTCATTAGTTACATTAGTCCACCTCATTACAGACCCAGGTTACGTTTATGCCCAGCGCGGCTTTTGCCTGTATTTAAACAAAACATTACGGACGCACTTTAATAATTGACCTTTTCACTGTAGGTTACCCCAACAGCATGTCTTTCAGACGTCTTTGTTTTCACTGCAGTTCACGACGAAGCCCGAGTGATTTAGTGCTGTTGTGGCCTGATATAATTGCAAGGGCACCAGAAGTGTTCGCAGGAAGCCATGTGTTTACCTCGAGTGTGTGACGGGAGCCGGAGAGATGGCGCGCATAATGGAGTTTATTTAGGTTGGTACTCACTTACCCTGGCTGGTGTCTGGCACCACAGAATCAGGGAGACACGTGCTTAGGGGGAGACGTCATGGTGCCGGTGCAAAGGAAAGCTGTGTTCTCTGACACTCAAGTCAGTCAGTGGGATTATTCAAATTGCAACGAACAGGCCGTGGAATAAATGTGAGATCATAGTCAAACATTGTTCGGATACTGCCATCGCAAACTCAACACCCAAGGTGGAACCGGTTTATCAAGTTTATTTGTGGCGGGAAACCGCTAATGTGTTTTATTTGTCATTCAAAAAATACATACAAGATGTTGTAACCTTGATGTTTTCTTTTCTCAGTTTTGTTTCTGTGATTATGCCGTATTTAGAATATAGGAGTCAGTAAGTCTGTTGGTTTATTCTGCTCCATTTAAAATGGCCCCACAATGTTGCATAGCAGTCCCGGTGTCAATCAGACATTGCACTCATCAGAGGTTTCCAAATCAAGAAATATTAATATCTACAAAATGCTTGTATATTATTTCACAAAATATCTTTCAAACGTACAATAATAATAACAAAATATTAATAATGTCTAGATGATTTTATCCATTGTACTTCTACCTTTTACAAAGTTCACTGATGTCTAACTTGTGTGTATGACATAATTTGAGTTTATTTTCTTCTCTATGGTAACCCTTGTCATTTCCCCATTAAAAAGCTATCTTACCACCCCTGGGGGATTTTGCTTACCCTGTACAGTTAGGGTGGTACAAATGTATGTAAAGAATGAAGGTTAGTGCATTTCCACTGGAGTTCTGATGGTAAAATAATTCAACTGTACTTTTGTTAGATTGACATGAAATGGCTACATATTGTAAAATGTCTGTTTAGAATTCTACACAGTGATTTGAGGATTACAGATATTGACAAGCAAGAAACTTAAGTCTCGTGGCATCTAATGACAATAATCTATTTTCATAATGAGGAAATTGTGGTTTACATAGACCTACTTGACTACATTGACTTGGTCAATCAAATATTGCAAACGTTTGGAGTCACCTCTGACTGGCATAGTATTCTTGACAGTAGAGGCTAATGAGAGACCTTAGGTTGGAAAGAGGGGAATCCCTGAATGTCTCGTTATGTTCAGTGTTGCTTTCCCCAAAGCCGCTTCCAAAGTCAGCGAGCAGGAGGCCGAAATGCTCAACCCCTTGTGACCACTTGGTGCAAAGCTGCTCCACTTTCTTTTTTCAACCTCAAATGAAAGTCTTTGCATGGATTATGTGTTTGAACACAGTGGCGCTTTTTATTAAAACCCGATTTGCGTTTGGATGTTTGAATGTGTCGAATTTCACTCCAAGGAGGCTTGACATAATTAAAATGGGGCAATATTTTTAGTATGATAAACAGGTAAAGTGTAACAAATATTTTTATAAGTGTCTCTGCCATGACAAACACATGAAGATGGAGGTTTTTAGTTGACTGATAAAATGGAAAGGGTGGTGGGGGAAAAGGAGAGGGTACAATTTGTACAGAAACAGTTATTCACAACCACAGAATATACTGTATATGCAAGTTTAAGCTTAACACCAGAACATCTTATAGGCACAAGTTATTGACTATTGAGCTATAATTTTGACTGTAACATTTAATAAACGCATTTTATATGTACTTTGAAAATACTTTTGTTAGTCACAACATCAACAAGTGTTAAAGGATTTCATTAGGAAGTCAACCTGTCCAACCTTTATGTGCTTAATTTCTTTCAAAAATATCAGTTCTATGAAAAGAAATGTGTATGCTTTATTTGACAGAAACGTTTAAAAAGACAAAGGAGAAGCAGTGGTCTGGACTCAAATTCACCCTGCAGAAATGTTGTGTTCTTATTCAATGCAGACTACTGGGCACTTTTATAGCAACAACTATCGTGACAGATACTAGTACTATCACAACAAATATTTTTACATTAATGCAACATTAATTCAACAAAACATTTATTTAGGCATTTTTATATTTTTAGACTTGTTAATAAGAGGGTAGACTTCTGCCAATTTTGTGAGAACATATTTTAAGGTACAACCTTAATTAGAGAGTTAGGAGTTCAGGATAATTGGCGAATGGGAGATCAGTCCTCCGAAACATTCTGCAAAAGCTGTGCCACTTCTCATCACACAGTTTGCTGAACCAGGACGTCATTTGTGTCAACAAGTCAGAAGAGGCCTTTTTTCCACGTCAACTTGAGTTAGCTTGCAGTTCCCTCTTTTGCAAGCAGGGGTTGCTGGAACCAGTCCTACTCTCCTCTAGCCACAGATGAAGCCACTTGTGAATCATCTGTTGGAGCTCCCAGTCAGGACCAGCTTTGACACACCCTGGGCTCAACCAAGCAGGCAGCAGCTGTGCCATTCTGGAGTCCTTTTATTTAAGATTAAATATTCACTTAAAACCAGCAAGCAAACGAACGGGTGCATACAAAGCAAACCAGAAAATGTCCAACATTTGTGGTACCTCATGAATTCCGTAAGCGCAGCCTTTTTGACATTCATACAATTAAAATCCAACTGTTTAGTGAATTAATTATGGGGACCGGATGGTGCTAAATTAGTGTTCTATTGGCACCTGCCTTTGGGGTCACTTGCGGTATCAAACGGGGGGCTTTGGTTGGACCTGCGAATTGGAACACAGTTGTGCTTTGTTGATATAAATCAAGGCGAGGCGTGATGTCCCTTGACACTGCCCCCTGCCTGAGACATGAAAATGAAGAATGATCCTAATTGCCCTCATCATTTTGGATAAATGTTTAATGAACACAGCGATTATCCCTTCAGGACATGTGTGTGTGAGTGTGTGAATGCGCGTGTGTGTTCTGTGCACTCGGTCCACTGCTCACTGCTTTCATTTCCCCGGCCCGGCATGTGTGAGGGATCAGTGCGACCCGTCTGGGCACATCTGTTGAGCATTATGACCAATAACAGCTGGGCGGACCTCAGACACGGTCACCCACTTCACCCCGCTGTGTGTCTGAGGATAACCCCGGCTGCCTCGCACTCCGGATGACAAGTGCCTTTTCCCCGGCACAGACCGAACCTCGAGCCGGTGAGCCGGAGAGAGTCGCGGCCTCCACAGGGCGGCGCGGGGCACCGTGTGTTCAAGCCAAGCACAGCCAGTCACACGGAGCGTCACGACGGGTGGGACGGGGACTTCATCGGAGGGATATGCTTCTCTGTTACATCGCATAATGCGTTGGCTCTGTGTCAACTGCGTTAAGTAACGTCGATTCATCACTTGCCCAGCCAGTCGTGGCTCCTCTTGTGTACAAACGTTTCATTTAGATTACATTTTTAATGAATCGTGCTTAGAGCAATTTTATTGTTTCACTTAAAAGTGTTTTAAGGTGAACACTTTCTTAAGATTTTGACCTTTTTGCTATGTTAATTCTCCATGTTAGTTACAGTGTTTACCAGAGACAGTTAGCCATTGCTTACGTTTTAGTACTACTGCCCCATGGGAATCAAACCCACAACCCTGGCATTGCAAGCACCATGCTCTAGCACTTCTGCATGGGACAGCCACACTTTTCACAGACAAATAATTGATTCACTCACTTCAATATTTGTAAGAAAACATATTTATGAAACTGTACGAACGGTTAAAAGTTAGTGAAGTAACCATTCATGATCTTTTTATTAATCAATCATTTATAATATAATTTATAATATAATATACATAATTCGAATAGGATGTCAGAGCTACTTTGTTAGTGTTTTTATGATTCAAGTGAGGTTTGTTAGAGAGAGACAGAGATAGAGGAGAATAACATTTTGTAAAAACAGAGACCTAGTGCCCTCTTGTGGGCATATTGGGTGTTGTTTTAAAAGCACTCTACCTATTATTCATTTTGACATATAAAGAAATAAGAATGGCATTTCATAACAGTACTGAATTTGCTTATAAGTTGAAGAAAATGTAGTAAAACCCTTTTTTCTCAGCCAATTAAGTAAATATACTGACAGTTACTTGATCTAAATATAAATATTGTATATATTTATGAATATTGTTCATAAAGCTTGCAATTCCAAGTTTGATTTCCAAAAGGGAATGATGAAAAAGTGATAAAATGCATGGGGGAGGGGGAGGGGCGGGGCAGAAGAGACAAACCTTTTAATCCAAGTGCATCACTATAAATGCAGTTTTCTTTTAGGACAGTGTTAGGACAATGTTAGGACACCGGCCAGAGAAAGAGGGATTGTTTGGGGTTTGCTTGCTTTGCCAGGGTTCCTTGTTTTCCTTGAGTTACTGCTGACCCCTGCATCCTGCACAGCAAGGTGGTGTTAACAGGCCATGTGTTGGGCATTCTACACATTCTTCCCGTGTCTGGTTACACCAACACCGTGTTGGTCCCTATCATGCTCAACCTGTATCTGGAGAAAAGACACACGCATATGTAGCACACTTCCAGCAAAGATCATAGGGAAAACATACCTTTTTAAGGTCCTGTGCAGTTTGCTTGGTAAGGTCCCGTGCAGTTGGAATGGTAAGGTCCCGTGCAGTTGGAATGGTAAGGTCCCGTGTAGTTTGAATGGTAAGGTCCCGTGCAGTTTGAATGGTAAGGTCCCGTGCAGTTTGAATGGTAAGGTCCCATGCAGTTTGAATGGTAAGGTCCCGTGCAGTTTCAATGGCACAAGCCTATCCGATCAAATATTTACTTTCTGAAACCACTTGCTTCCTTGAATGATTGTGACACAAGAGGCACATTTTCTTCCTTGCCATGTTACAATTGATATGTTATGTTTTGCATGTGTCCTGAAAAGGTTACACAGGTTTTTTTGCTTTCAATTGTACAAAATGGATGGTGGGGACAAATGTATGGGCTGTTAAAGTAGTGTAATGTTGAGTTTGGCACAAATAAAAGGGTATGTGTATATACATGTATGTGTATATATAGTCCTGACATAAAAATATTTGTTTCCAAATAAGGGCCATGCTATTTACCTCTACTCTCTTCTGACCGCCCAGCCTGTAACCTTTAATGTTCTGCTCATTGTTCAACACAGGCACTCTTCATGAGCTCTTTGCTCCACAACAAAACTCCCAAACTCGTAAAGATAACCTTGATTAAAATGCTCCTGAGATTCCACTTGGTTCAACAAGGGAGTGTTTTCCAGCCAACTGAGTTCTCAGGGTAGACAACAAAAAAATGGATCAATGTTACTTCTTCCAGTGTTTTTCAAATGGCAGCACAGCTAGGTGACAAATGTTTTTCACATGTGGTGATCCAAATCTTTACTGTACAATGTCTAATTCATTGACAACACAATGACTTAACAAACAATGGAAATCTAAGTAGACAATTGAAAACAAAGGCTGTTCCAACTTACAACTCCTAATGTGACTCAGGAGTGTGTTTGGTCCCCGTGTGCCACGTATGCACTTCTGACAAAGTCTGGGCTCCTGATGAGACAGCAGATGGTGTCCTGGGGAATCCCAGACCTGGACCAGGGCATCTGGGGAACATCAGGGCCAGTCAATGGCATCAATGCCTTTCTCATCAATGCCTTTGTTTAGGTTTTCAGATTATTGGCAGTTTCTATTGGTGACAGATGCATGGCCTATATTGTTATCAGGCATATTGAATGAATATGGAAAAGGTTGTGAAAGGTACTAAGGTAAATTGATTGGAAGGCATAGGCTATAGTATGTAGACAGAGATGGCTGATGAAGGTTTTTGGGAGGTTGGTGTATGGTTTACGAATCTCTGTGTTCTAGCGATCCCCGCTCAGGTTGTTGCAGACTTTGACTGCAGACCTCGGATCCGCAGACTCGATCCGCCCGAGCTCTGTTGTGTTGGACGTGGTGATGCTGAAGGCTGGAAGCTGTGTTGGGATAGTGTACACGGGTCATGAAAAGGGGAAATAAGAGAGGAGGAGAACACCCAAGATACTTTACTGGTAATGGTCTCGTTATGCGAACCGCTTTTCATCCCGCATTTAGTGGGATGAGTTCCTGTGCAAACATCCGTGCAAAAGGGATGGTACCTCATTTTTCGAAAGTAGGGGGATTGGGCCCCCATGTATCCCCTGTGCTAAACCTGCAATGTAGGTTTGGGAGCTTTCGGTCCCCTTGGATTGAATGCCGGCATCATGGAAAGAGCCAACCTGTTCTGTGTGGTGGAGCACCACCAGATGTGACACCCAGAGGACCACACTGGTTCTGCCAGGCGGAGGTGCCTACTGGATGAGGGGTTAGAGGCTGTTGCATGGAGCAAGGATTGCTTGTGTATATAAACTTTTTTGGAACCTAAATTGTCAATATTTTGTGATGGTCGATCTAGTAGGCTAAATGCTATTTTTCTTTTGGTTCATGAGGGTTCCGATCCGCTGCATTTGTTTATTCCAGGAACATTTTTATTTGGTCACGTTTACCAAGGTTTTGTTAGTTTGATGTAGAGTCTAACATTGTAATGGTTGAGTTAAATATATCTTACCATTTTGATTTTGCTTGGCAAATTGAGAATTAATTTGTTGGAATGAATTACAAGGATATTACTTGTTGTTTGACCCTAGAAAATAAGTGATTGACTCCAGACAGCAGAGGAGGAATGGGTACTAAGTTA
Organism: Novumbra hubbsi; assembly: GCA_016801125.1. Lineage (NCBI taxonomy): Eukaryota > Metazoa > Chordata > Actinopteri > Esociformes > Umbridae > Novumbra > Novumbra hubbsi. The sequence goes on along the minus strand of JACXGK010001351.1, from coordinate 2,344 downwards.
TGAACACTTGGGTTTTAGGTGTATTTAAATATTCAATGAATTCCTTGGAAAGGAAAGCGATTTTTTGGTAACAGTAAACATTTAGTGAAATCTTACTTCAGGAACATCTCAGGTCTCAACAATGTAATTTGGGACAATTTATTTAAAGTAGAGATTTTAAAAAAGGGACAATAATAACTATAATTTAATTGTTATAATAACTATTACATTCAGACTGGATCTAATATGGCCAAGCATTGAAAAGTATAAAAAGATAGGAATGAGATCTGGATTGTGTGTAGGCTTCAGACCTGGCCTTGTGTGTACGCAGTTCCTGGATGACGTAGTCCTTGATGACTGGCACTCACGTTCCCCAGACCTCAATCCAACAGTGTTTCTCCACCCTGCTCCTGGCCCCCCTGCCCTGCATGGTTTAGATCTCTCCCTGCTCTGTCACACCTGATTTAAATGATCAGCTCATTATCGTCTCCTTCGTAAGCTACATCAGGTATGTTAGGGCAGGGAGCAGGGTTGAGAACCGCTGCTCTAGGACCTTACGTATCTATGCATTCAACGCCCCCAAGTAGCTCCACAGACTGTCCAGGAGCTCACTGATGCCCTGATCCAGGTCTGGAAGGAGATCCCCCAGGACACCATCCGTTGTCTCATCAAGAACAAGCCCAGACATGGAAATACACACTAACGAGGTATATTATGAGTTGCCGTGATGAAATTCACGCAAGTTGGAACAGCCGTGATTTCAATTGTTTACTTAGTATGTTGGTGTGAAGTTCCATCACCTTGTTACGCAGGTCTCTTGACAGGTCTCTAGACAGGTCTCTTGACAGGTCTCTTGACAGGTCTCTTGACAGGTCTTTTGACAGTTCGTTTCTGCTCCCCATGGCTCAGTATCTAGCCTGCCCAGTGCATCCATGTGAGAGCTAACACACTCATTGACTATTTATACACATTTATCACATTTTGGTCATTTATGTTATCGTAATGATTTAAAAAGGAGCCAAACAACTATGTGAAAATACATGGCTTCATATGATCACTATCCTTAACTAAAAGGATCAGTCATATTTTCAAAATCAATGCCAGAATGTCACCATTTCTGCCAGGGCATACAAAACTTTGAGCACAACTGTATATGCGTGCTAACCCTTCAAGTTTCACTTGTGATATGAACAAGACACACAGAGGTGTGGACTATTAAAACAACATGCTTACATGCCAGTTCCCTCATGACAACGCAACAACAAACAACAATAAAATCAATGAGGTAAAACATTTTTAGAGAACATAAGTGTTTACGACACAATACTGCTAAAAATAGCAGTGTATTAGATGAAGACGCAAATAAATAGTGTTCAGTATAATTTCCTTACATTTTAAAATGTACAGAACTAAATAGTACAAGTGGTTTTGAAATTCAGGTGTTGCAACATTGTGTGTACTGTGTGCGTGTGTTTGAGTCCTGTCCAGTTTAAGGCTTGCAAATAGAAGCTTTCTCTGTCTAATTGTCAAGGTATGTAGTGCGTGTTTGAGTGTTTTCTGTATTTGTGTCTGTGTCAGGGACTCAGTTCATATTCGGAGTGCTTGCATGCTAACATAACATGCACAAGTCTGGTTGTCTCTGACCTGTTTATTCTATGGGTTCAACAGGCTCTCACATGTGCCTGTAATGGGCTGTGCGTGTTTGTTCCAATTATATTTTTTTGTGTTGCTTTATTCATTGAGGATTTACTGGATGCTGAACAGCTCTACTCCCAACACTGGCTACCCACCGCTGACAGCTCCCTTGGTAACCCGCTAAGTGCTCCAATGAAATTGTAGTGCTTGTCTTGCAGCTTTCAAAGTTGTTACACCTGTCAATCACCTCAATGCATTGAAGCAAATTAGTGCTGAAATTAATCTCTTGTAACAACACCTTCAAAGGTTACTTTTCATTAGGAAAATGTCCATGCTCGTGAGGGGCCGTTTCCCACAGTGCACTCAGGGGTAAACTTTGAAATTGCTTGATTCTTCTTTTACTATCATTCTCCAAGAAAGACATCTTTCATTTGTTTGGATTCCACGGAATAGGAGGGGATATTATCTTGTATCTAAATTTAACCCAACACTCTTTCTGCTTGGACCTTTCAGCCGAGTCAAACTTGTTTTCTCAGGTGCTTGTACTTTAGAGGACGGTTTCCGTGAAGGAACGAAGCCAGAGCCGGACCACCGAGAGCAGTGCCGGGGAGGGAAGGCTGTGTGTCGGAGCGGGGAGCGGCGGAGCGGGGAACGGAGGAGCGGGGAGCGGAGGAGTGGGGAGCGGAGGAGTGGTGGAGCGGTGGAGCGGGGAGCGGAGGAGCGGGGAGCG
>JACXGK010001350.1:0-71731 GCA_016801125.1 Novumbra hubbsi | reverse complement strand
TATCCCTGATGTCCTTACACAGCTCTCTGGTCTTGGCCATTGTGGAGAGGTTGGAGTCTGTTTGATTGAGTGTGTGGACAGGTGTCTTTTCTACAGGTAACAAGTTCAAACAGGTGCAGTTAATACAGGTAATGAGTGGAGAACAGGAGGGCTTCTTAAAGAAAACCTAACAGGTCTGTGAGAGCCGGAATTCTTACTGGTTGGTAGGTGATCAAATACTTATGTAATGTAATACAATGCAAATTCATTACTCAAAAAGCATGCAATGTGATTTTCTGGATTTTTGTTTTAGATTCCATCTCTCACAGTTGAAGTGTACCTATGATAAAAATTACAGACCTCTACATGCTTTGTCAGTAGGAAAACCTGCAAAATCGTCAATATATATACATATATATATAGAGAGAGAGGCCCTTTATCTCCTGTATTCCAATTGTGCGTTGTGTTTGCTTATTCAAGTTGATAATTTTAAGAGGCCAATTGATCATTAGAAACCATTTTGTAATTATGTCAGTTCAGCTAAAAACTGTTGTGCTGATTAAAGCTATAAAACTGGCCTTCTTTAGATTAGTTGAGTATCTGGGGCATCAGCAATTGTGGGTTCACATCTAGCTTCTAGGCAGAAGCTACAGAGAAACAATCTCAGACATGCCAATAAATACAAAAGATTAAGATGGCCCAAAATAACATAGCCAATGGACAGAGGAAGATTGGAGAAAAGTGTTACGGACAAACAAATCTGTTTGAGGTGTCTGGATCACAAGGAACATTTGTGAGACGCCAACCAAATGAAAAGATGATGGAGGAGTGCTTAAAGCCATCTATCAAGCATGGTGGACACAATGTGATGGTTTGTGCTGCTTTGGTGGTGATAAAGTGTAAGATGTGTACAGAGTAAAGGGATGTTGAAGAAGGAAGGCAATCACTCCATTTTGCAACACCATGCTATACCCCGTGGACAGCACTTGGTTGGAGACAATTGCCTCCAACAACAGGACGATGACCCAAAGCACAGCTCCAATCCATGCAAGAACTATTTATGGAAGAATCAGTCAAGCTGGTTTTCTGTCTAATGGAGCGGCCAGCACAGTCATTGGACCTTTTGAGCGTTTGTGGATGCAGCTTGGCCGTATGGTACGTAAGAAGTGTCCGTGAAAACAATCCAACTTGTGGGAGGTGCTTCAGGAATCATGGGATGAAATCTCTTCAGATTACCTCAACAAACTGAGAACTAGAATGCCAAAGGTCTGCAAGGCAGTAATTGCTGCAAATGGAGGATTCTTTGAGGAGGACATTTCAAAGTGAGCCCAAACCTTTGAATGGTAGTGTACACACACAAACAAGCTTTTCATTAAACAGTGGACATTTCTTTCCCATAAAATTCACCAGCACAACAAGCAATAATCAGATAAATTACAATTGCAGTGTCCATTTATCACATTATATTAGCTCAATTTGATCATACTCAGGAGAATACAAGGCAAATGTAACAAATAGAAAAACAAAATGAAAGAGGACAGAAGTATAGCATTAGACTTCAGGGGCATACTTTGAACATCAAACTTTCCCTGGTGGCTTCAGGAGGATGTTCAAAGAGTCTAGCAAAGCTAACCCTATAACTGAATAACTGAACCTATGATGAAGGCACACGCAGAAAACTGCGTTCAGAGCCTAAGCCCTAATTCCTCCACGCTTATCTGACATACTGTCAGCGCTTTGAATGTCATAGCTATCTTTCTATGCTAAATAACAACCTTGGGTATTTTTTAAGGCTGTGTATATTTGTCTAATGTACAGGATAGACAAGGTATAGACCACTGTCTAGTGCATACATCTTGATTCCCTATGACGTTACAATGTTTACAACAAATAATCAATACAATGTTTACAACAAATTATCAATATTTTGTAACTCTTGATCAAAGTATAATTGAATTGCATAATACTATGAAATTATATACCATATAATTGGGTTCTTACCTTATCATGATGTAACAAAGTACAGCCAATATCAGCACAGCACCATGGGAGAAAAGAGATAAAAAGAGATAAGTGGCAAATAATCTTGTTAACTATAGCATGCATTAGTATAAGCTAAAGAGAAAAAGTAGATAAGTGGTAAATAACCTCTTTAAACTATAGCCTGCATTAGCATTAGCTAAAGATCCCCTAGGTAGAATAACATACCTAAACCAGACATTAGAACTAGCTAAAGATCCACCAGATAGAATTACATCTTTACTGCAGAAAAGCGCAACAAGCATTGCAGAAGGTCATCCGATGAGAGTCTTTGGGAGGAAAATACAGTTTAATGCATTATTTTACAAATTATAAACTGCCTCTTCCTACTTTGTATGTCATATTAAACGGATAGTTTACCAAAATGACAGTGTCAATACCTTGTAAGCAGTGCATATACAAGGTTTGGTAGGAATCCATGCTTCAATTCAGTTTCATACCTTGATTGAATCTGAAACTGAGTGTCTCAACAAAAGGTCCTAATGTTGAGCATCATAAATTTTTGGGATATAATGTGCAAAAATGCAAATATAAGACTGCTGGCTAAGTTGGAATTTCTATCAGAAATGCTAGAAAACTATGATTTATGCTAGGGAAGTTCATGAGTCAAGCTCTTTTTGTGTACTCGTTTAATCAGATTCGGTCTTTTGAAATCTTTAAAACCATTGTATTTAAGGTTTAAAATGGCAGACATTTGAAGTATTGTTTTAGACATATTTGTCCTTGTTGTTATACAGTGATAAATATGTAATCATTACAGTATAACACCAAGTCAATTAAACTGCAGGGATATAAATAAGTCCAGTTAGGAAACAATAGAGATTGTGAATCAATGTCACCTGTTTTTGGTGCAAATGATGTGACAACAGCAAGACAGACCCCAAACATTTAATGGTTTTGCAGGTGGTGGCCACAGACAATTGCATTCTCCTTGTCCATCCTGACAGATTATTTTCTAGTTATGCGATTTGGTAGGGTCTTTGTCACTACTGGTAGCACGAGGCGGTACCTGCACCTTGCTGTCTCTCCCAGTACAGTCTCACGTAGGAGATACCAGGAGATCCATTACACGAGAGGAGCTAGACAGGGCCATAGAAGGGGAACCAACCCAGCAGCAGGGAAGGAACAAGAGGAGCACTGTCAGAGCTACTGGTGTGCATGTTTCAGGACTGTCAGAAACTGACTCCATGAAGGTGGAATGAGGGCCGACGTCCTCCAGTGGGACCTGTGCTCACAGTCCAGCGCGTGCAGCTTGATTGTCACTAGCCAGGAAAACAACAGAATTGGCAGTTCCACCATTGGCGCCCCGTTCTCTTCACAGATGAGAGCAGGTTCAGACTGAGCACATGTGACAGACGTAAAAGAGTCTGGGGATGTCGTGGTGAACGTTATGCTGCCTGGAACATCATCCAGCATGACCGGTTTGGCGGTCAGCGATGGTGTAATGAACCCTGTGGCTCACGACATCTAGGGCAGATGGTAACGGTTGTAAAATAAATTATGTACATTATAATTGTGAAATGGAACAGTGAGTACAAAATGGACATCCACCGCTACCATCAAACTCAAAACTTTAATTATAAACACACGGTAAAGGGTTTGGGGACAGGGGCTGATCTGGACCCAAGGAAAGAAATAATAAATTCAAAAACCCCTGAACTGATCTTGTCTGCTTGAATTGCTTAGCTCTCTACTAACCTTACAACTTTACAGGTTCTCACTAGTTATGCTTGCGTAACAGAGGGTCAGTGGAGGCATATCCTTGGAGGATCGCAGACCTGCTAGCCAATGGTACTGCTGTTAGGTACCGGGATGAAGTCCTCAGACCCAACCTCAGACACTGGTGCAGTGGGACCTGGGTGCCTCCTGGTGCAGGACAGCGCCGGGCCTAAGGTCTCCAGAGTGTGTAGGCATTAACGCCATCGACTGTCCCTCACGTTTCCCAGACCTGAATCCAATTGAGAACCTCAGGGACGTCATGTGCCGGCCCACTGACTACGAGACTGCCTTTCCCTATAACGATTATTAAACCTGTTACACATATCTGCCCTGCCTTCGTGTCCGCATTTGGGTAAACTGGCCCTTTAGTTACAACATTTTGTTCTTAAAGAAATACACAATGCACAGTAAGGATTTTGATCTTTAATATATTTCGTTCTTTGAGACCCGATGTGTGATTTATGTGTTCCCTTAATTTGTTTGAGCAGTTTACATACATTTTAATCTCCATAAAAATACAATTCATTGTAAACCACGTCATTCAATTGTAATGATTCTACAGGTTTTCCTGACGCAGCTATATGGAAGAAATGTGTTTTTTCTCGCCAATTTTGTAATAGCCAGTTCGTGACTAGCTCCTTATGGCTTTGCACAAGCTTCTGACAACGTACCAGCTATTGATAACTGAAGGTAAAGGCTGGGGTGGATTATCAAGAGTGAAATAAATAAGGCCAGATAGTAAAGAGTGGATCATTTTCAGTTTCATAATCCAGCTTTATCCCAAGAGTTTTACTGCTACTAAATATGGAAACAAATTCATGGACAATGACTAACATGATAATAGTAAGACGATTTAAAACTACCTTGCCATTGCTTCTGGAGGCCCATGGTGGCGTTCAATGTAATCCCATGACATGCCTGCTTACTAAATGGCACTTCTATATGCAAATAAGTCCTTTTAGGGCTCTTCTAGACACCCCCATATTAAGGTTCAAAGAAGAAATACATTGAGGAATAAAGACACTGCATCCCTCCAAAACATAAAATGTCCTTAGCTTATTCTTAAAGTCAATGACCAACAATAGGAAAAGACATGTGTTTAAGAAATGATATTGGTATGGCAACAAGCTCTAAACCTACTACTGAAGTGGTTAAGTGAATAACAAAAACACACATGTTTGTTAACATTTCTTCAATGCAGAAGTTTTATGAATACCAGAATGTGTGGGTTATTTTGAGCACTTTCTCTTCTGTCCCTAAACACTGTGTTAATGCAAACCATGTTTTAGGAGGGCATAAGGGCCTACTTTTCAAAGGCATAGCACTACAGTAGCTAAGTCAGGCTTAACTGGCCTACTGGTTTTCGCTCTTTTTACAATATGTCAGCTTTGTTTAGAAATGAAGACTTCTGACAATTTGTACAATTTGACTTCTGTACAATTTGACTTCTGACAATTAAGTACAATTGATGGATGACATTTTCCCAAGCAAATGAAATCCATGTTTTTCTGTCAATAAGACTAATAATAACTACAGAATAGTGAACACAGAGATAAAGCCAATAATCAACAACAGGATAGATGAAGATTGCAGGAGCAGCGGAGAGAACGTCATGAAAAACAACAGCAGAGACCTACCACAATGCAATGACCATACATTTTTCATTTTAGTGAGGAGACAACATTCTACCACATCTACATTGCTTCCAACACCAAAGGCATTCAGAAAATCTAATTCTAAACAAAATGTCTTAAAGCATGACAAGACACAATTTAGCTATAACCTTGGACACAGTCAAAAGATAATTAGCATCTTTAGAGAAGAGGGTTCACAGCAATTCAAAATCTCACCTCAATGGCCACTTAATTACGAGCTGAAGTCATAGAAATGTTATTGTGGATTCCTTTGGTAGAAATAGTTTCATTCTGCACAAAGCCGCCTGGTGAAAAAGTAAAGTCAGACTGGATTTATAGCTATCTAAGGGTTTCTTAGCCCTGATTCAAATCAGGAGAATTCTTAAAGCTCTGCTGTTTTTACACTGTGGAATGCGGACACTATAATATATTTATTGTCTTTTGAAAAAGAAAGAAATAGGGTTGTTTTCCTGGGTACAGTAAATGCAATCTGTTTTCCCGTTTGTAAGTCAAATATTGACTTTACCTAATAGCCCAGATACAAGACAAGAGGTAGGAGTGTAGCTGTACTGAATGTAAGGTGTTTTTATTATGGGGGTGGACACATAAATATTGTTTTGTAGCCATGGCTCATTGTATCAGGGATCTTCTGAGAAATGGCTCCCTGTGTGTTTATGTTCACAATGCTGTGTGTGGTAGCAGAGTTCGCAGGTTCAATAAGTTACCTCCTGTGTCATGGCTCAGATACATATGATCTGCACCCAGAAAAAACAGACTGAGTACTACAAAAGCTATGTCGAAAGGGAGGGAAAGACAAGAAAATGTTGAATGAACAACTAACACTCGGAATAAGTTGAATTATGTTCTTTATAGACATTAAGTAGCAAATGCTTTCAGAAGAGATTATAGGAAATGCAAATAAAACGTTCAAAGACGTAAATAGCCATGCTCCTTTATAATAATAATAATTTAGTAAACTTCTATAGGGCTTTTCGTAAACAGAAAATAATCACGAACAATTTGAAAAGGTAAAGTAAAATGACAATAAATTAGGTCTAGATTACAACTTTCTGAAAGTGCTGTATGATGACCCTTGTCACCATTAAGTCTAGTTTATTGTCATCATTCTGCCTCATTTGACTTTCTGAGCTATTTTAGGGCATACATACTGGAGCCCCTAGATTATTTTGTTGAGTAAACGTGGGTAAATCACTCGCTCAAGCCTCTCCGGAGTTGCTACCGTCTGAGGGAGTGCAACGACACTTGATCAAAGGAGCACCCTGGGGAAATCAGACTTTAACAGGTACTTTATTTGGAAAAGAAAGAAAAGAAAATGATTCCAAAGATAAATGAAAGCAGTCATTTTTTATGTAGTTGACGTTTTCTGCCAATTAATAAACCTCACCAAATGCTTCAATGAAACCAGACATGAACCCTTTCTGATAAATAATAGATTATAAGATCTCAAGAGTTCAGATGATAAAATCCACTGCTTCCAAGCATGCTAAAATATATAGTCCATCACCAAGTGTTCTGCCAATCTAACATGTAGCCCGTTCAGAAGCCAATGGGGGCCTGATAAACCATGATGGCCACTGCCATGGCCTGCTGTGTTCACTGACACTATATTCAAGGAAAGATGATTGTAGACCTTGTGATAATGAGTTCAATTTAGATTATAATCTGTTAGAAGCACTATCAATTACTTGAAAATAATACCATTCACACAGCTTGCATTGCCAAACTGCCTCAGCCATGTTAAGTGCTGTCTTCTAAGAAGGTCTGTCTGGAGAAGGGGAAACAGCTGATCAACACAAATTGCATTCCATTAAGCTAAGACAGTCACGATAATGGCAGAAACATTTTACGGCAAGCTTTTTAACCACAGATTTTGTTTTGGGAGAGAGTTGTATCCAAGCCTGAGAGCTCACAGGCTTTAATGCTTAATGCCTGAATGTCCACATTTACGCAGTCCCTTATTATATGCTGCATGACCTCCATTTGTAGCTTAGAGTCTATAGCCAGCTCACCAGAAACAGTTGGAGGTCTTTACAGCCTAAGGAAACAGGAACCGTATTGTGTATAGAGAGAAGGAGGTAAGAAGAACTACAATGGAATCCATTCTTTAAATATTTAAGCCAATACTCAAATATGGTCCACAGCTTCATCAGGGGCAGCCACTGTCAAGTACACTTTCTCTTTCTCCACTTGTCACACTTAGCATGTAGAAATGCTGGGCCAGCAAACAGTAAATAAATAAGATCCCGAAACCTCACCGTGCTCACTCAGGTGCTGCCCAGCTGCCCAGCCAAATCAGTTCAGTTTGCTTCTCATTCAATTGGTATGGTGGGGTTGCCCATATTTGAACACGCCATGCTTCAAACGACCACTGTCCAATGACAGTCTGTCAGCTGCAATTGTGATGTCTACAGGGTTTCACATTTGTAGACTATGCTATAATATCGACTGGCTATCACTATTCAGGCCAACCAATTTCTTCCTTTAACAATTCTGACCCATTTCCACCATTGAATTTCTGGCACCAAGGCACTAGTGAAAAATGTCTCCCCCTGTCCTCTGAAGTGAAATGATAGCTACCAGTTTAGTCTACCAAGGCACACTGGCGTCCTCTCGCTTAGCGTTACCCCTGCTCTGACCACCATATGACCCTGTTAATCTTCTGTGGTTCTCAGGCAATCTGTGTAGGCTGGCCTCCCCTCTCCGCTGTGTCTCCACAGAAGACAAAAGGGAAAGCAGGCCCAGGGCACTGTAGGTCTCCACACACTGTTTTAGTTTCAAGCAACTCTGCTGGCAATTTGGAGAGAGGCTGTTAAGCCAGAAAACCACAAAGGGTCCTGGGAACTCCTCTGCGTCTCCTGTCTTTGATATAACTGTTTAATATGTCTTAAAAGCGGGTGATGTTATTGTGTCTCATGGAGTCTTTTTTAAAACAATGAACTGAACTTGAAGTATCAACATGGGAATTTTCAATAAAGTCAGATCATCTATTTTCTGGAGAGACTGTTTAGTACATGTTCTGAAACTTTGTTGAGTTATACAAGCTATTTTGACGACTTTCGAGTTAGATATGTCTAGCTTGATGAACTACAGAATACCACAAAGCTACAGAATACAGTAGCATTCAGCACAAGAAAATACTAAATTATTGAGGCCCTATAAATTGTGAAACATGAGGAAAGGTTTTTAAAAAAAAGAAAAAGAAAGGTTTACATTTAGAGTAGAAAAAATAGCAACCGCTGTGTAAGTGAACAGTATCAAAAGAATACAAAATACTCACACTCACAGAAAACCATGAAAAAAACTATTAAATTAAAACATGGCAGAGATGCCAAAAAATATTATTTAATCCATACTGAAAATATATAATGAAGTGAAAGTAATTCTAAGAGCATAGAAGTAATACCATTTGAGGATAGTTTTGTGCATTCTGATGCCAACATTTTAAGGCAATGTATCATCACAACAGGACATATTTATTGTTATCTCAACTTATTTTTTAAATGTCACCTCACTATTCTCACCAAATTATAAACCTTTCGGGATCATCATGGCATCACAAACATTCAAACAACATTATATGGTTTCACCCTAATGCCAACATTCTATAATAATACATTTTGGTTTGTTCGGTATACACGCCTTTGAAATAGCCATAGCCTATAGCCATTCAAGAAATAGTTTCCAAATAAATCATGTCTGACGTGCAGTCCTTCTATCAGGGATTGAACATGGGCATGCTAATTCTGTCTAGACAGAGGTTAGTATGAAGCACTGGTTTTTAAGTTGACTAAAGAGATCCAGCATTCATCTTTAAAATCACTCTATTCTTGCCTGAGCCTTCAATCAACTAGACTCTATAAACTCTGGCTCTGGCCTATATGTGGGAAAAGTGGATCAATGGCTGCCTTTCTGGCTGGTGTGTGGGCAGAACCTGGAACAGACAAACGTTGCACTGGTTAAATTATTATAGGTCAGTTGTTTGAAGTCCCCCAGCCAAACATAGTAGACTTTTTTCAATTCTACATTGTTGTCTGTTAAAGTCTTCACACTATCCTATGGCCTGAAGCATTTATTCCAGTAGGATTCTTCTCCATAATATAAAACCATGTCTGCAAAGATGTCTGGTAGATGACGTTGTGATCCGGTTAAGTGTGCACAGCTGTAAAGTTGAGGAGACTGAGGGAGATGTAAAAAAAACCATATACCTCTTTAAAATACAACACCCTTTAGACTAGAAAATTGTAGAATCCTGCTATAAGTCTCTAAATAAATAATATTTTCTTTTAACACATTTCAAAAAGACACAAACCAAGAGCAAATAAAACCGCGTGCAGCATTTCAGGGGGCCAAGTGGAGCAACAAAAGTAGCTCCCCTAATGCTCCCACAAGGAATATTTACAGCTTTTTGCAGTTACCAGTGCAGCTAACAGTCCTGATGTCTAAATTCAGAAATCCAACCAAAACCTTCACAATTGAATGTGTGTTTGGAGAGTGGAGAATGGGTATTTTTTCCATTGTTGACATTTTCAAAACTGGGTCACTTTACAGTCTGGCAGTAAGACATTTGATTTGATTGTAACAGGGAGGCAAAATGCCATGTTTCCACGCATCCATGTAATGTACCTGTTGTGCAACACTGATCAAACATTCTTGGAGGGCAATACATTGTTCTTCTTCAATACAGCATTTAAGCTGAAAAGCCCTAAATATTTCCATTACAATTCCAGAAAAAGACGAACGCATCATTGCAGGCCAAGACATTTGGAACCAAAGGTGGCGAAACACTTTCAGGCAAGAAAGTTGCAAGAAAGAATGCAAGAAAGAATGCAACAATGTCTGCCTGGATTTGTGGCAACAAAGAAAGGTCTTCTGACAGAGTGAACCTATGACCAAGGTCACAATTTTCAGCTAGTCTTAATTTGGAAAAATTTGCTCTAAACACAACCTAAAATTGTATAAGGCCAAGACAAGCACAAGATGTAGTAGAGAATACCCTGTCAATCACCTCATCCCACCACTCCTGTGTGAATTCCATTCCTATCTCCCACTCACAGTTAGGTTTAGCTTTGTTCGTGGAGTGAACAATGACAGAATAACCAAATAGATCTTTGAGAAAGACTATATAATATTCCATGGTCGGCTGAGGGGTTCGGCGGGGAAGCCGGAAAACTGTGAGAAGACACAATGCCTGATACAGGTCTTGGAATGTTGTAATACCCTTCCTTGCACAGAGACAGAAAGCAGCGTCTATCAGGGACGAGGGGCAGACATGGTTATTTTTTCTTATTTTTTTGTGGTTGCAGATCAGGTAAGAGCACCGACATGTTGTCGATTCCTTATTATCATCATCTTAACAACCACCTTTTGTTTTAAATGCCTGCACAAGCATTCCCAGACCATTAACAAATAACACCTAAGAACGTGCAAAATGGCACGAAAAGTTAGTTTGTGCTGACAGGACACAACAATCTAGCCCATGCTTCTGGAGCCAACTCTCCCATGGATGGCCAGACAGGGAGCCTGGCGTTTCATAGGTGTAGAGTAACAAATCACTGGCGTATACCGATAGCCTGCGTTCAACCCCCTCCTGTGACAAATCCTGGAAAGAGGATGTCGCACGTAGAGCTATGAAAAGAGGTTCAACAACAAGGGCCAATAACAAAGGGGCGAGAGGTCAGCCGTGTCTGGTCCTGCGTTCAAGGGCCAAATGAATAGAACAGGTGTCATAAGCACAGACACTGGGAACGGTCAGACAATTTAAATGGGGGAAATCTCAAGCACGAAGATCCATTTTGTATCAAAATAACATTTGAAACATTAACAGAAAATATTAACTGCAGATGTCTACTGGTAATTTTTGCTTGTAGTAAGTAGTATTAGTGGTACAGTAAAAAGATCTCACATATTCACTATTTAACGTTCGGTCTGTCAGTAATGAATACCTTCCAACAGAACTGAAAGGAGCAGATACATATATCAATTAGGGCCAGTAAAAAAAGTATGTTTTTCATTGTGCTTTATTCTCTCCTGAGCTTGGTTCAGTGTTCATCAGATATACTACACGGTTGAGTGTTGATCAGATATGCTATCAAGCCTGAACTCCTAGGCAACTTCAAGGTTGGAGGGGCTAAGGTTTCTTTTGCTTTGTTCACTGAGCCAAAAGGGGGGAAAGGCAACTAAAAGTCTTTAATAGAGCACTTGAGGGAAATCCCTGCCAAGATGGAAGAGAAATGTGTAGAGAATAAAAAAAACTACAGTCAAGACCTTCAATAGTAATAGGTCTTCATGGCTAAAAAGTAAAAAATACAGTTTGGGTAAGAAGATATGGCAAACAAATTTAACCAAAGCTTTTCCCGGTCATAAAAAAACATTTTCCTGAAATTATGGCTGCATAATCATGTGTGTGACATGGTTTCAGTAAACTTCATTGAATGCATTTAAATAAACTAACCTGACTCAGACTCTAAACATCATGGCCAGAGACAGATTTCCTTCATAAGATCCTTATATGAGACTCAGTCTTCAGGTTTCTTGGCTATTTGCATATGCATTGTGCTTTTGAAATATTAATTTGAGTTTAAACTGCATCTGATATAAAAGAAAGAAGAATACAGCTAGAAAGGCATTGAGATAATCTCCCACAGACAGAAGCACAAATGGCTCTGGAAGCATGTTAACTTTATTGGTAACTTAAAGAGTAAGCTGAAATGTCATATTTTGGTTAAAAGACTTGTGTCACATACATTGAAGCAAATAGAGCAATATCTCAAGAAATTCTGTTTACATAAAACCAACCTGTATTACCCGGATTAATCTTTAGTATTTAAAAACATAAAGTTTCACCAGTGCCATTACGTTAAAACGTAACGTTTATTATGTTGGTCATTAACATGTATCTATTATGCTTGCCATAGCCATCGGGAGTAGGGGAGCTGGGTGTTCTGCAGCCCCCCTCCACCCCCCCTTTGACACCTCGGTACAAGGCGTTTAATATGAAACGGGAAAATTAGGTATTCAAAAAATATAGTACCTGTCCTTCTGTCATCGACCTTCATCAATATACAGAATTACCCAAATGACTTGTCTCACAGTGTCCTCCACTGTCCTCTATGCCTGAGACTCACCAGAGCCTAAGGCACAGCCAAAAACATGCAGAATGACAATGTTGAATGAAGTCGATGATGAATTGACAGGTATTTAGGGCTGAGCAAATGTTAGAAGTCATTTTGGGTAGCTAGATTATGCAATGCTATAACAAGTTAGAGAATAATGTCACCACAGAGTCTAAATGTAATGGCTGTCAATCTTATCTTCCTTGTTTTAATAATTCCTAGGTTGTTCTCTGCAATGTCCTCCTGCGCCCAGGGGAAAGAAATAAGTTAGGGAGTAGCTAGTAATATTTTTGTGTTTCTTTAAAGACTTGTTTGAGAACCATTTTTGGAGGACATAAGAATCCTTGAATTTGTTATCATTTTGTAATTTTAAAAAAAGTTATAATTTGATAGTCGAAATGCAAAACCGGAATTAAAATGAAACTGAAAAATGTCCAACGGTACTTATCTCTGTTTGTAGTAAATAGAGCCTATTGAGCATAAGCCATAATCTCTCAAACACCTGCCACATCCACAAGGGATTACAACCTGTAACAATTGTTATTAATTGGTTGCAGCTTAGAAAAGTGAAGCTTTTCACATTATGAGATAGAGAATTAACAATAGCTAAAAGCGTTTTAATCATTTTATCACTTGTCTGTTAACATTGACATGTTTCACCCTATAAGGCATCCGAGGGTTTCCCAGAGGGCTACCTGAGCCTCTTATCAGTTTACAACATAAACAACTTTTTATTAATAGCATAATGTATCCTAATGTTCCCTAAATAGTTCTTGTCCTCCAACATCTTTTCATTTTGTCTGTTTCTCATGAGTGGTCTTCTGTGTGAACCAAACACCTCAAATTTTATTTGACTGTCCATAACACTTTTTTTCTAAACTTCCTCTGTCTAGTATCTGCATTGTTTTGCCCAATTTAATCTTTTCTTTTAATAAAGCCGCCAGTTGAGTACCTGTGAGAAATATTATCTCTCAAACTAGGCATTTAATGTATTTTTCCTGACAAAATTACCTACTTGGCCTTTCCAGTGTTATGGATTGTGAACTATATTCATTACAGATACTCATCATCATTGATGTTTGGACTTTAAAGCCTAGTTGGATGTTTGACCTGGAGATACAAAAACAAACCATGAATCTCAGTAGGACATAGTTTATTCATCCTTTGGATCCCTGGTCAAGGCCTTGGTAATCAGAAATTATCAAGAAAGATTACTAGTTTGGCAATTTTAGCGATGGATTCACTGGGAAGGTGTTTCACTGGAAAGGTTCTCTAATAAGAGCTGAGTATTTTTACTTATAAACACAGGGAACTACTTTTGATAAGATGACCTTTTGAGAAAATACCTTTCCTATCCTCCACAAGAACTGTTTCCATGACAACAATTAGCATCCAACAAGAGTAGGCAGATGCTCTTCTTGCTTAGTATGGATCTGAAATGCTCATCTTCCTTCTGAGTTGTATTTCATTCATCACGTAACTGTTCCAGTAAAGATACATCCAATGACCTACAACATCTTGACATAAAAAGCCTGAAACAGAGAATGAATGGTAATGACTTCTCCCCCAGATCCCAGAAGGCTCAACTCTAGGCAATATGCTGATAGCTCAGGTTACCTTCGCCATCAGCAGATCTGGTCCATGAAATCATTGTCTTGAATAGTGGATCCATCCAGAAAGTCACATGTATTATACTCTAGGATTTCATACGCCCTACTTGGATTTTTTTGGGTTGTTTACTCCAAAGACCAGCTTTGCAGACACATATTAAGCCTAGTCGAGTAACAAAACAACAAGTTCAATTTAAAAAGAAATGTCCTAGACTGGGCTTAGTCCCTGTGTGCAAAACCAGACCCAGAAGTTTGTATTTGAAACTAAACATTTACCATATAGATGAAAATACAGATTAACCATGAAGGAGAATCGGCAAACATCAGTTCTAACATTTAGATTTTAGAACATTTGTATTGGAACAGATTAATTACAATAATTTGTTTTGAAAAATCAATTTGAAAAAAGAACTCAATTTATCTTTTTTTTTGTCCTAGACTAGCCTTAATTTGTGTATGCGAAACCTGCCTTTAGTTTAGTATTTGTTCACATATCCTAAGCATGAATTAATACTGAAAGCACCTTTTGCAATCATTAACGCTCTGTCTGTGCTTGTAAGGGACAATGGAAAACAAGTTCTTTTCTAGTATCTGGCAAAGTCATCAGGCACAAAACTCAATGCATTAACTATGAAAACAGTCATACAATAAATGGCCTTTTAGGGTGTGTTACATCCAAGAAAACATTTTTGTAGAAAGCTAAAACCCCAAACAGATAGAAAGTCTGGTGAGATAAATGGGACACGGACATGAAGCAGATTACAGACTCAGTCTGGAACAAGAATGATCAAATTATGAAATTTCACTTGGCACACAGGTATGCCACGTGCTCCCCTTTGGGAATATTATTCCAATTCATACCATAAATGTGATCTATATAGCAAAATACATGTATACTTATGACGGCAAATCAATACATGCATTCCCCACAATCTAAAATTGGTCATCTTTTTTTTATGAGTAGTGCTTTTTTGGCACAGTGTTCCACTGGTCAAGCTTATTGGCGGTTTATTAGCTTAGTTTAAAAAAAAATAAAAAAAATAAACAGAACCCCCAAAATTAAATCTTGTTAATAGGGAATACATTGTATTTACACTGCTACTGAAATAACAAGTGTGTTGCTTCCATTTGTTTTACTAAAGTGTCTAACATCACAATGCCCTCTGACAAGGGCAATGTCTTCTACATGTTCATTGAAGTGGTGGGTTTGAAAAAATATTCTCTTCACAAACTAGTATTTCTTTATTTGTTGGGCAGATGAACGCAACAACTGTTCTAATAAAATGTGTTTGTTTCCACTCCACATCCAACTTATCAACCAGTGAATGTTGTCTTGGACACAAAATTGTCTTAATAAGAAGACAGAAACAGTGCAAAGCAATATTAATCTTAGCAGTCTGATAACTGCTTGCAATTAATGCTGGTTTAGACGATTTTCGAAAGGACAACTGAATAGATGATTTCAAATAATAACCCTCTGGAGAATCTTTATAAAAGCATCCAGGAAAATGTATTTTTTACTTTTTACTGATTTTATTCAACAAAACAATTTAGGTGTTGCCCTTAAAACAAGAGCAGGTGTTCAGATTGATCAAAAATCATTCTGTAATTTTTTTCATTAACTTTGTACAGCAGCAGCTGTCACAAGTGTGCTAGCGAGCAAGCTTTTATAAAATTGTAATTTGTATTGTATGTGCTACACTGATTAGCAACATCTATTTTGTTTCATGAAGTAGCTATGGCTAGCTGAGTTGTTGGCATAGCTAATGATCTAGCACTTCACAGCGTACACTCCATTGCTCAAATAAATCACAAAGTAGCAGAGCAAACGAGTAACAGAACTACAGATATTTGGAGATTATGGAGGATATGATAAAGTTTAGGAGTTAGGAAGGATATGTCATAATGTTAAGTATGAGAAAAAGGAAAACACTGAAAATAACCTAGAGATGAGAGCATGCCTTTGCTTCCTTGTTTTACTACATATTTGATGGAGCCTGGGAGTATTTACTGAGTGGCTCTTAGCTGGAAGATACATATCGGAGATTCGATACCTGCACATTGGTTTAAGAAGGCATCCTAGCAATCATATAGTTAATGTCAAACCAGCCCAATAAGTTGATATTAGATTTAGGGCAATTAAAGTTGTCTTGCTGAGCCACACTTAGAGCAAAGGAACCATTCTGAGTGGTTGAAAGGCTGAAGACATTCAAGCATATGGAAGACTGAAAGCAGAGCCCAGTGTTGCTGTATATTCCCTAATGTAAGCTACAATAGGTTGTACAGGGCTAGAACACAAGTGCATGATGTTTGGAGTACTCGAGGACCGTAGTTGCCAGCCACTGTTTTAGAATGTTGAAAGCATAGTGAAATCCCATTGGGAATTCAACACATTTTGGCATGTCTTTTTGAGAGGGGCAGATTGTCTTGATCAATCAAGATTGTAATATGACTGATCAACCAAATATTTACCCCATTTCCCCTCTGAGATGATATGCCCAGTGGAAAACATTTGCAGAATTTTGATTATTACTGAGATTTTTCAAATAGTATGCCCTGTAACGGCTTAACGTCTGAAGAGTAAAGCCTGCACCAGTCAAATCCTTAACTCACCCAAAATCTTCTGACCCCTTCCATATGGATTTGAAAAGCCTGATTGCTCTACAGGTTGCAATTGTGGCTGCTTCAAGGTCAATTTGAGGGCAGCAGCCCTATGGTGTGTGAGGAGTGTGGTTGGCTTTGATCTTGCCTGGTTCATGTCACCAAAAATCCATGGGCCTTATGGAAACACCACAGGTTCTTTCCATGTTTGACCTCCATTTATAGGCTATCGCAGGCTGCCAAGGTTGGTATCGTGCCAACCCTGAAAGACTGTATTGGTAATATATGGTTGGGATCTTGAGGGGCGGGGAGTCAATACCAAACAGAGTGACAATGGGGGTTGAACTGTTTGCAGCCGGCTCAGCGTGCAAGCGACAGATGGTAGGGAATTCCACAGCCTTGTGGCACGATCAGCCTTCTGACACTGATCCCTCCCAGAAGCCCAATAAGAAGAGGGGTTACCGAAATAGACAGGCGGGACATGAGCAGAGAGATACAATTTTGGTGGGAATGTGGAGCAGAGAAAACATCAGTTACATCGCTGAAATACGTCAACTCTCCCAGACCTTGCGACGCAACTTTGATTGTAGCGATTATACACCGGCCAAGAGGAGGAATTGTCTTGTGGCCCTCTGAGACCTAACTTGCTGTCATTTGGCTCTGAGCATTTCAGGTTCATACTTGAGGCACAACTGAGTCCAAAATGATTTTGAAAAAAATTTGAAGTGGTTGTGGAGGCAGAAAATACAGGATAGAGACAACAGCTGTAACAACCTAGGGGAGAGACTGGCCCAAAGCACCGACAATCCTTCAATCATTTGAATCCACCTCAGATGTGTATATTCCTTTCCTAAAGATATTTAGGCTGCCAACATTTTTAAATAAGGCTTTTTCACTAGATTCAAAAATAAAATAAGTGTCATGCTGTAAAATGCAACAACGTTAAATGTTTTTCCCCACAAGGCTCCAATCCTTAATTTCTAGCCTAATAGAAAGGTATATAGCAACAAAGCAACTTGGTTGATACATACAAAGCAAGTAAATCGTCTAGCAGACATGTTGTAGCCACTAAATTCTCACTAAATGGCCCAGACTCAGGGACTCATCCCAGACAGACAGTGTGTAGGCCGGAGGCCCCTCTGAGGAAACATGCAATAGTAACTGCTGAGTGGTGGAGTAAGCAGAAGGTAGCATTTAGAATGGACAGGCAGTGCATGGATGCCTTCCAGAGTCTGAGCTGCTTAATCACAACCAGATTTGGAGAATTAAATTTAAAAAAAACTCTAAAAGCCAGTAAAGTTTATAGGTCTTAAGACGTGAGCCTAACTGTAGCAGTCTTCCGTGTGTGTCTATGGGTGACTGTGTGTGTGTGTTTTTGCGTCGAGTGTGGCACATGAGGTGACAGGAATGGGTGATTTCAATGGATTTGTCAGAATGTGTGGGATCTTGAGCGTCATTATGTTTTGGTTAAGGATGGCAGGGTCCTTTAGAGTTAATAGGGCATTTCCACTGACCTAGGGTGGTCCAGCTTCTAAAATAATTTCCACAGTAATTTGAAACAATAGTAGAAACAGTATGCTGAACCATAACAGTATATAACCTATACTAACCTGTTCAAAGTGACTACTAAACAATATATTCCCTTGATAATGAGAGCGAATATCAAAAAACCAGAAGATACAGAGCAAAGGTGAAACACGAAAGAAGAAAAACGCAGAACTATTTATTGGTTACTTTCCTTGTAAGCAATAAATGTGAATGTGTACCTACTTGCCCAAGCTTAATCATAATCACAAATTATAGTAATAATAATAGATTTTATTTTGGGGATGCCTTTGCAGAGATGTGGTCATTTATGAGTTTTTAGGGGATACCAGAGTGGAGAGTCAAGAAAGAAACTTTCAGTGTCAGAGAGTGAACGTGAGGATCGTAATTGACATATGTTAACGATGTGATTTCAACATGATGGTTTGTATATGCAATTTGAATGAAAGGGAATTGTCCAGGGTGACACCAAGGCTTTTGGCTGTTGTGGAGGGAACAATATACCACTTATGGTGATGCAGAGGTTGTGCTGTTTTGTGAGGGTGGATTTGGAACTGACAAGCATGAAGAGTAAATGACCTAGCACCGACCCCTGGGGTACACCTTGTGAGACAGAGGTATGGACCAGGAACCAACCCTCTCTACACCCTGTGACACAGACACAATGCTTTGTATTTATTTACTTGCACACATTTTTGATAGTCAGGGTGATAAGAGGAAAACCAGTGAACTGCAACACCCGTGACACTAACACCAGCCAAACATTTCACGAGGATCAAAAGGGAGATTGTATCAGGGAAGGCCTGCTTTGACAAGGCTAGTGGGGAAAGGGTCAAGTTGACAGGTAGATGATATGGATTGGAGATCAGTTCAGTGGGAAGAGTGAAGTCAGAGAGAAAGATGGAGTAAAATGAACCGCTTGATATATTTATATAGGACAGGTTGTCGGCAGGGGTATTGAAAAGTGGTTATTTTTGACGAATTATGTGGCATTGATGAAGTTTAAGCAATGTTTGCACAGTTCAGGGGAGAGGAATTTCTTGTAGGGTCCCTCAAAGGCTTTGACAGACCACAGGGGTGTACTAGAGGGGAGTGTGAAGTAAGGAAACTGTACATGTTTTGAGAGGAGCAGGGGAATCCAGGCAGGAAGAAAGGCAGTCATTTTAATGAGTGACAAGATCGCTGGGAGACTGGCAGACAGGGCGCATGAGGTCAATGGGGTTTATGCTTTTTTGCATTTCTAAATGTGATGGTACAATAGACTTGTTGCTTGGGATCGGGGGAAGGGAATTCAAACAAAACAGTTTTGTGAGCAAATGTATTACAACCTCAAAAGAATAGAACATGGGACAAAATGTCTGAATAACAGTACAACGATGTACGAAGGGAGTTACAGATGTGTTGTTATGTTATCCCTTAATGGTAAAAATCATGACACCATTGTGTTATTTGAATTTGTGTAGGCTTTAGAGATTACCGCTATCTAAGGTTACATCACATACTTTCAGCAGTGAGGTCAAACTATAATGAGGCATCTTCAAATTGCAGTAAGTGAGAAATTTCAATATCCTTTTCAGCAACATTGGGCTAGTATTCAATAAACACAGAAACATATTTAGAAAAACGGTCTTATTATTTTTGTGCAATAGTCACTATATCTAAATAAGCGATGAACACAGCTGTCTGGGTTTGTTTTTTCTTAATTGATTAATTCATGATTTCGTTTTTTTCAATGAACAAACCCTCTGATTGGCTCTAAAGTTGAACATTGGGGATCTTTATTGAAGGCAGGAAAAGGAGGGAGATGGGAAGAATTTAGGCCCCTGGCAAATAGCCTGGGCCATTCCAGACCACTTCCTAAATTCCAGCTGAAAACACCATAGAACACTTGCTCATTCATCCTCTAATGAACTTCAGATTCAAAATGAATACCCGGCAACAAGCCAGTCGTAAACATAGCAATTTGCACAAGTAAAAGCCTGTGACAAATGCCAGGATTCACTGTATTTTTTAGCAAAAACAGTTAAGGTTGCAAGGTGCATTAGAACAGTTTATTTAGGTGTTTGCCATGATATAGTGGTGCAATAGTAAGAAGAAAAACAGAGATTACTTTACCAATGGATGTATAAGTTGACATGAGTGTCATTTGTATGGACTGGTCATTTTCATGTGCTTTTAAAAGACCTGCTGTTTGTTGCACTTTATAAAACATGTATGTTATTAGCGCTGACAACTCTTGGACTTTAACATTTTAAACTAACATTTGGTAACATCTTTACAAGTCGTTTCCCAGAAAAATATTCAGTGACAAGATTGGTACTTCTTCCATTAACGTTCAAAATGAATGGTGTAAAAACAGTCTGTGTCAACTTTAGGTAGACCCTCGGTTGTATCTATGGTGACAGGGTGGCTTCCTTAATGGCATCCTCTCCACTCCCATCTGAGAGGCTCACTGAAGTACAATAAACACTTAGATAAAACTCTTACAAACTTACATTCACTTACATTTACTTTTTTTGTATCTATTTTTTGTGTGTCTTTAGTGACTGTCATTTGTACTGTTACTGTCTGCAATGTTTTCACGTAATGTTCTTTTATTAAATGTATGCAAAATGGTATGCTTTGCGTGCCTGTAATATATATATATATATATATATATATATTTATACAGTGGGGCAAAAAAGTATTTAGTCAGCCACCAAGGGTGCAAGTTCTCCCACTGAAAAAGATGAGAGAGGCCTGTAATTGTCATCACAGGTACACTTCAACTGTGACAGACAAAATGAGAAAAAAAATCCAGAAAATCACATTGTACAATTTTTTATGAATTTATTTGCAAATGATGGCTGACTAAATACTTTTTTGCCCCACTGTATATATATAATTAAGTGACCTCATGAAGACTAGCTCTCACAATGTTGTCAACTGATGGTTATCCAAATTAACAAATGATGAATCGAAAACACAAATACGAGTGGATATGTCAGAGCAGTTAATCCTGCACATAACGTACTGAAAAACTTCCACAATGTCAAATAGCAATTGTGGTTCTTTAAAAGCTGTGGGAAAGTTTGCCTTTGGTTTTACATGTATCTCATAATAAAGCAAAGCATTTCCTGCCCGGTAATGATTTTTAAACATTCTGAGAATAAAAATGAGCATTTAGGCTGTTTTGGAAATGTTTATTGTTAGGTTGCATGGAGGTTATATGAGATTTTTTTACTATGACTTTTTTCATGGGAAATGTTATTAATGCTTGACAAATTGATTTTTAAAAATAAAATCCATAACTTAAAACTTTAACTTTTAATAACACTGATCATTTGTTTTAGTTGAACTTAGTTTAACTCCAGCCACCAGCAGGATAGAATTAGGTATTAATAATGCCAGATTGGAACTAGAATTCAACATTTATTATATACCTACAGAGCGGTTCTGTTAGTCTTTTCAAACAGACCCCATTTAAAAGGAAACACTCATTCATGGTAGAAAACTACACTGAACAGTTTTTGTCCGCTAAGATAACATAATCAATGCTTCATGCACACTCTTATGGTTTGAAGCACATCTCAGTCTGTTTTTCAGTGGTTTGCTCACTACTCATCAACCTGGATTCATGTAGAATGCAGTATGTTTGTGTGTTCTACTCACTCAATGCAAATCTCAAAATGCAGCAGAGCCAGTTAAATGCCACAGAGCAGGAATTTGTGTCGGTGTCACCTGCTAAAGCTGTTTTCCTCTACCAGATAGGAAATGCCATGCACTGAACCACGACTGGGCTGGCCTTCGAGACGGCAGTGCAGACTTAAACACACTGCCTGGCTGGTGTCGATTAGCAGGCAGCTTAAACTGTGACCCATCTCAGAATGCATTTCCACAATAGAAACATGGACCATTGCCACTTGGCATCTGGTACCTGGTGTGTTATAAGGTGTGTGGGTAGTAGAGGTTGGTGAGAGGAAAATGGTGCCGTGTCATCTTTCTTTACCAACAAGTACTAATGGGTCAAAAACAGTGTTTTCCCCACAGAGATAAATATACTAGGAGTGTGCCGATTACATGGATAAAACAAAATTCCCAATAACAATATGAAGGAGCATGCTTTTAGCAAGGTTTTTTAAATAGCAGCATCACATTCAGATGTGAAACGCTATGATGGAACGAGTCAAAAAAATGTAAGTATGAGAGTGGAGTTTCACTCATTCCACTAATGGCCAGGCACTCCAGGCAATGGGAATTTTCTGTCATTTAATTCACGAGGGAGGCTCCAATTCTGCACTCTTGTCAGGGTTCATCTTCTCCCCATCAGAACTATAATACATAGGTAATCACATTAATTTTATTATTGTTTCACCATATGGTCTTTTTGAAGTTGTTTAGTGGTCTGTATTCATGTTCCATTGCTGAAGAGGACATAAGATTTAAGCTAATCCAATGCTATCACAAGCATCTATCCCGATAAAAATGTTGTAGCATAGGCAAGGTGTTAGCAGAGAAGCATTTGCATCTCAAAAGTGAAATAGCTTAAAGTGGGAGGAGCATCCAACTGACAGTCAAGCATTATTTATTATCATATTGTGTTTACACAAGACAAAGCAATAAAAATATGTACTTTGACATTTGAGCTCTCTGGATCATATATAAAGTATGAACATTTTTGGAGTGAGTGAAAAAACGTCTGAATCGTACTGATAAGCGATCTGTGGAATGGTGCAATATTGTGCAGTTGAGGTATACCGGCATTTAAAATGCACTTCTGCATTTTCCGATCCCAAATGTAACTACTTATGAGTCACGTGTGAGAAACGAATATTGCTACGGATTTGCTTAGTGACAAGGTTATAACACCCCTAATTAAATAGAATCTTTACCGGTTGGTCACGGCCTGGGTTGTGCCGGTTCTTGTATTTCTTTGTTTTATGCTTTTTAGTTCTAGGTTTGCTGTTTCTATGTTCTGACTTGTTAATTAATTGTGTTCACCTGTGTCTAGTTAACCCCTTGTTTGTCCACACATAATTTCCTCCTGCCCTAGTGTTTCATGTCGTTCATTGTGTCTTTCTTGAGGTTTCACGTAAGGTCAGTTTGTTTGAATCATCTATGCCAAGTCTTTGTTTATTAAACTATGCCATCACCTCTGCACCTTTGTCTTGCAAACCTAAAACGACACGTGACATAATCCACTCAGATTCCTAGAATTTAATAATCCGAAATCAAAATATAAAAAATATTGGTGGGAAAACTACTGTATATCTGCTGAGGCATATAGGTCCAGTATATAGGGAGACAGCTTTTTAATAGTTTTCAACACTAGGGCAGACCATATTCTCTTGTGTTACAAAGTGGAGTGGAGCACCATGCAACATCCATAATGTATGAGAGCTGGTTGCCAAATAAGTTCCATTCTACCAGGGAAAAAAGCTGGGCAAAGACATTTAAAAACTTTATAAACTAACAGAAAGAAAGAAAAATGTATTATAATAAGCCTAGAAACACTGACTGGAAATGACAGATGTGGTTTAATATTTTTTTGGCAGAGGATATTATAATTGGCATGCTAATCCTTGTTCTGGAATTTGCAACATTTCACATGTGCCAATCTTCACTTGCGTTCCCCAGGGAACAAATACACTTTTTCAAAGATTTAGCTATTTCCCTTCAAATGACTCATGTCCTCTTTTACAGACTGACATGGTATTTTTGTTACCTCACAAGATGACAAACCGGCATCTTATGGAGCAAGAGAATTATAGTCTATATCCAACCTCCACTCTGCTAATCCGAACTTCAAGCCTCTCAGAGATTATGGAAAACACAATTACTTTTATCAACATGACAGTGCATGTTGCCCTTCAACCCGTTCACAGAAAATCATTGCTGCCCCAGTCTGTTAGAAACCTAATGGGAGGCACTATCTCCCCTTTTATCTTTTGTTTCGCTAGCAGCTGAATTAAATTAAAATAATCAACATTAACTCCTTATCATTGGGTCATCTAGGCCCTGGTCATCTTTTCTATAAGACACACAAACATAAAACCAAGACAATTAAAATATAAAAAACAAACAATATTAAATATTTAAAGAAGTAAAGCACAACATCAGGAGGGAGCACCGAATCAAAAAAGATTCAATAAAATGATGCCATATCAATAAAAACCGCCCTGGAGCCCCTGAAGGAATACTAAATGTAAGACCTAAAAAAACACAACAACACTTGTTATGAAAAACAGTAGGGAGGGAACTGAGTTCCAGTACAGGAGAATCCTGCATTGAGCCAGTAAAGAAGTAAAAGCCACAATGTTTGTTTAGCAGGGGGCTAATGAAGACAGGTCCTTCCATTTACCAAAAACTGCTATTCTAGAGCATAGCACTTTTAGAATTTGGAAATTTGATTCTTAAAGTCAGGGCACAGAGCGGCATGGTTCTTATTAATTGATGATGCAGACAAATATTTTTTTCAACCACAACATGCAATTTCAAAAAAATTTAAGTTTAGTAGTAGTAGAAGGTTGCAGGGCTACTGACAGAGAAAAAAGTAATCAGCGCATAACAATAACTTACATTCAACCCCCTCCTGTGACACACACTGGAAAGAGATAGGTGCACAAAGAGCTATCAAAAGGGGCTCAATAGTGAGGGCAAACAACAAGGGGGAGAGAGAGCAACCCTGCCTTGCCCCACATTGCCCCAAGGGCAAGCTAATCAGAACAGGTGTCATTAGTACAGACAATGGACTAGTCCATCCGGCAGAGCAGGTAACATTGCGCCCAAAGCAACAAAAAATTGGTGGTCGAACGAGCGCTGGGTTTCTTCGTGACAGTCAAACTGCAGCCTCTCCCCTCAGTGTTCAACACATAGATGGGCAAGAAAGCAAAGATGGATCTTGACTTTCTGCTCGTATAGGCTACATTAAATGTCAAGAAATGCAGCTCTTCACCTAGCGACAGCAGACGTGAAGTCAGGGAAAGGACACCTTGAGACTGCGAAAGTGTAATAGGTATTGTCTTTGCCTTCAGAGAATCCACTCCTTGTCCACAATAAACACCCTTGGCCTAGTGTTATCGCCTCCATATGTTGGGGGAGGGCCGATAGAATGAGCCCTGTTTAGTTTTGGGTGAGAGTTGAGCGGAGATCCTTGAGGTCTGAGAGAGTAACCTGTCACACCCTGATACCATACACCTGTCTTACCTCATGTCGTCTCCGCCCCCACCAGGTGTCTCCCATGTTCTCATCAGTCCTGGTGTATATATTCCTGGTGTCTCCTTGTTCCTGTTGCCAGTTCGTCTTGTGTGTTACATCAAGTCGATCCGCCCCCTTGTATTCCCGGTTCTGTTCTGGTCTGTTCCTAGTTCGATTGTCCGTGTACCGAACCTCTGCCTGCCATCTCGACCATTGCTCCCGTCTACCGTCCGTCTGTACTACAACCGAGTCTGCCCGTGTACCGAACCTCTGCCTGCCATCTTGACCATTGCTCCCGTCTACCGTCCGTCTGTACTACAACCGAGTCTGCCCGTGTACCGAACCTCTGCCTGCCCGACTACGATTACCCCAGCCTGCTGTTCAGCCTTCGGGACCCCTGTCATATCCACCCGTCATCGTCTGCACTTGGGTCCACTCCCTGAGTTGTGACATAACCGTTCTCTCTGCACCATGACAGTCAGAGTTGGCCGTCTGGTCGCAGAGTGCTTGTGTCTCAAATTAAGTGACATTGAAATGAAGGTAAGAGACAAACTAGTCAAAGAGTGAAGATGAATGCAAAGCAAAACTCAAGCATATATTAGGAAATGTACAGGAGTCTCTCAGCGTGACTCTACTCTCTCCATATACTATACTGGCCCTGGCCTTCTTGTCTCTGAGCCCAATGAAATAAAATTGTCCAGCTGTAGTATAACAGACTGGGATCAACATATATTCTGCAAGCAAAATGCTTGTTGTTTTGAGGACAGAATTGCTGCTGCTATTCCCCCCTGCTGTACTTTTGCTCTCCTATTGTACTTGGTAGCAGAAAGTATTTGTATATATTCAGGACTCTTCAACGTGCAGGAATTGAATGACTTGAATAAACAAATAGCAGCAGTTTCCCATTTTCTAAATATTTAGAAAGAAAAACGACACCTTTGTTTCTCTGGCAGATGAAAGTGACCCTTGACTCTGCACTTTTATAGTTTGTTTGGTTGAGGAGTTTGACTTACACTGATATGGCTAATGTCAACCCCAGGCAAATACCAAATTACAAAGAGATGGAGGGGACCATGCATGTTACCACACTACTAGGGCTTCAGCAGGAAACACATGGTTGTTGCCAAAACCCC
Source organism: Novumbra hubbsi (assembly GCA_016801125.1). NCBI lineage: Eukaryota > Metazoa > Chordata > Actinopteri > Esociformes > Umbridae > Novumbra > Novumbra hubbsi. The sequence continues at coordinate 45,161 of JACXGK010001350.1, read as the reverse complement.
AATGGAACAAAAAACGCAATCTCAATTGCAGTGGCAAGAAATATTATGTGTTCTGTATCTGGCAGAAAAACACATTTCCACCAAGACAGGAGAGAGATAGTTGTGATTCCGATCAGCCACCTGTCATGTAACACAAAGAGTGCGGTTCTAAACGTTAGATACCATCTCCTAGCCAATACACCTGTCATACATTTAACACTACATCCCTCTACAAGTGCATGCTTGGTGCCCCGTTTAAACAGGTTTGCAATGTGACAAATATTTGGTTGTCTAAAAATGTGCTGGTGTGGACATACAAGCAATATATGCTACAGCGAGATAGAGAGCTCATGTAAAGACCCCATTTTCGATTTATTGTTTTTGGCTCAAAAACAATTTGACTTTTCTAAGAGCTAAATAACTTCATTGAGGAAATCCTCAGCAACCCTCACAGTTTTTTTTTCTGGAGATGTCTGACTCATGAGTACCCAGCAGACAAGGAACATGCTCTGGACAATCATGGAAGTTTCCAACTATACGTAGTCCAATTTAAACCATCCTGCACCCAAATCCAAACATTCTACATTAGTATTCTCATAGTAGTAGGTATCCATCCAGTCCTTAAATAATGAAAAAAACCTGCTAAACCTCTAACCAGATCTGGATTATTTCTGTAATCAAGAGTGCTAACTTTAGTATTGTTAAAAAATAAGACTTATTGTGTGTTATTGTAATATTCAAACTTTCTGGCAGAATTTCGTCTGTAACTAGAATCATGAGAATCATGAAAATCGCAATACATATCGTATTACCAGTGTAGTAAAAATATTGCATTGTGAAGTCACTCGCAATTCCCTGCTCAAGTTGTAATAGGAATGAATGCTACATAGTGACATCTATATTAACAAGTACAGAACTCTACCTGAGTACGCCTCCTTCACTTCCACTGCTCTCATCATTGGGCAGATAAGTAAACATTCAGAGCCACTGAAACTCCCATATTTCCCAAAAGGCTAAAAGATTTAACCTTTCCAACAGCCTTGACGTTTTCAAGTAACAAGGTTTGTATATGTGCAGCGGTGAAGATCGGGAAATCCTAAAGATAATGTCTAAGTATCAATTTATAAATTAAAGTGCATGTGGTCTGAGCCATTGCAATGACTAGCAGTTGACCAGTAACCACAATTGGCCTACATTTCAAATCCAAGGTCACAGTGAGTGTGATCATTAAAAGATAAAGAAAGTAGGGCACCACTGTCAGTCCACTAGGGCTAGCTTCAAGTCTATTGAACAAAAAAAGCTATTCATGAGTGTGACCGAGCGTTTGAGTGACAGCGCAATCCCTCATTAGGTAATGTATTGGTGGGTTTATGCGTGTGCATTACTTTTCTTTCTGTTGTGCGCTGTGAACCACATGAACATAGCTTGAAAGATTTAAGAGTCACCGATTCATAGTAAATGATAACTAGGTAAAGTGCAGTGAGTGTGCAGGATGATAGCTGCAAATTGGCGAGGGAACAGTTAGGCCCCTTGATAGATATTTCCCTGATTAATTAGCCACAGAAAACAGAACAATCTAGAGCTCCTCTTTGTCCTAAAATTCTCTGGCAAATGATCATGTGCTAAAAATTGAGCAAGCAAAACTATGATAATGAATGAGCTGTGATTTTTCACTAATAGGCACTGCCATCTCTGTTTTTTCTTCACCTGTGACAAGTAACATTGAGCCAAGCTAGACTAGAGATCCTTTGTACACCAAGGTAGAGGGCTACCCTTGTTACTGAAATGTGTATCAAACCTGATGTACAACTTTGGATAAAAAAGCAAGATCCCTTGGTGAATTTGAGTGCTCAATTTCTCTGTGTCCATAAAACATTGTGCCAGTCAATTTTAGCCTCAGTTATTTGACAGAATGCATCCCAAATGGCAGAAATGAACTCTCCATGAGGCCACAGTCCGATGACACCCTCTAAACCCTGTCATCCCCAACCGACTACAAACGCTCCTAAAACGATCTGGATCATGACCTTGAAAAGTGCTTGGTATTACTCGCTGTTCACTGTGAATTATTTGTGCTGAGCATACTGAAATGCAATGCCCAAGCTTCAAACAAGGCCAATAAGTTGTGTTCCCTGAACAACACAGCATGAATATTGTTTTTACTACTGAGCCTCTCTGTGCTACATCAAAACGATTATGGGAGCAAATTAAACATCTACAAATGTTGTTGCATAATGGCAATATGAAATGCCATAAATAAGAAGTCTGTCTGTGATACCATTGTAAAGGTGTGGGATTTTGTGGAGGCATTGACATAAAGTATAGGTGTCCTGTATCAGTGTGTGTGGGGGGGTTCATGGAACAATCATTCCACCACACTCTCCTAGTGTTTACATAAAGGCTGGAGAGGTGGTTGGCTCTAAGAGGTCACTAAGCTCAGGTTGCCTCTTAGACCATGGGTGGGCAGGGTTTTTCCTTTTGAGCAGTTTCACTCTTCAAGAGTCCTAGACAACTGCAGATAAGTCAGGACACAGGTCAGCCAGAAAGAAGAAATCATTTGCCCTTTTTAAACTTTGAGAGGGAATTAAACAACAAATAGACATGTTGGCATAATCATTTCCACAGCATTTCAATTTACACTGGTTTGTGCTGTCAGAAACCTTCCAACAGGTTTCACGCGGCACCCCTTACCTGATTCCTGACCACAGAAAATGTGATCAATAGGTCTGGCACATGAAATATTCATTTTATAGTGAACTCTGCTCTGCCTAAGTTGTTGACGTTTGATGGTTTTGCCTAAATCATGGAGATAAAATTTCTACCGCGCAACTCTTGTACATATAAGAAAATCTGACTTATACTTTGGTTTGTACCCTGTCATAATAGCTGCCATATAAAACAGCAATGTATTGAACAGTAATACATATTCCAATTACAACAATTCATAGATGTTACTAGTAGCGTAGCACCAGTCAATGGATGCAGTGCACCAGGGCCATTTCATAGCGGGCCAACATGTCTTATACTGAAGATGACTGATTGAATAGGCATTGAACTGAGGAAGGATCAAAATGGGGGAGAAACTATTTTCAAGACAGTAATGCCCTTCAGACCAAATCTTCTATGACTATTAAGGATGCAGTGACTAAATTACATCTGTCATAATCTGAATGTTGTTGGCATCTGATGATTTTATTGACAAGAAAAGCAATTTTTAAGTATGCACCAATGAGAAATGCAATAGCCAATTCCAAGGGCCAAAATTCAAGTAACATAATCATTCAACAACATATTCTGCACCTGTGCAACCTGATTAATAAAGAAAATGGTAATTCAATCATACAACAGACATATTTCTATACATTTTAAAACAAATTATTTTGATAATGAATGGAAAATGTATAACATATTTAATAATAAATACACATTATCTTTCTGTAGTTGTACGTTATACAATTCCTGGAAATAAAACCAATAAATAAGTTATTAGACAGCCCTGCAACAGTCTAAAAATAATTGAAAGAAATATAAAATGACTTGAGCATTTTTTATGTCTTTTCAGACCAGAGCACAATCCATTTAAAATAATTAGGTAAGTTAAAAGCAATAGGTCAATCTCTAGTTATGTTTGGAGGATTTCACATTTCTTGAGTAATTACAGTAAATGGAAGCAAATTAAACATTATATAATCTGTTTTATGACCTTAAAATAAAACCTTGAATACAATCACGTCGTCAACCCGTTTCAAAAAGGTTGTCGTACTTTACTTTAACAATATCACCCAGCTGTACCATACTGTGACGTTGCAGGTCCTCCGTTTTGAAACATGGCCCTTTGACACATAAATTCATGTCCCAATTACAGTGAACACACAGGCAAATTATTTCTAAATTTAAAATCCAATCACTCTGGTAATGTTGATGAAAAGTTCAACACATAGAGAATTAAACACTGAAGTGCACATGCCAGTCGTCAATTTGGTTGCACATTCATGATTCTCTTATTCTGAGCATTCAAAGGATAAACAGTACAAATCCAAGCTGGAGCATTGAAAGCTACAAATGGGCATATTCATAATTGCAGCTAGAATAGAGCAGTTAATGAAACACTGTTTCCCATGGAGACATTTTACATGACGCATGAATGATTACTGTTCGTAAGGGATAAATCCAGGGAATCAATCCAAATTTGAGCTAGCTGCGCTCCAATAGCAAACAAGGAACAAGAACGAGCATTCACTGTCTGCTCTACTGTATTCTTTGGAGGCCATAGGTGTTGTATGTCTGCCAGTGGTGGCAGAAGAGACACAGTGGAACAGTGTTGAGGCAATTCAACATCTCTCTCATCCCGTCTTTTAAATGACTGTATACATAAATGTAACTGACATGTAATGTTGGGGACAAATAGAATAAGGATGTCTTTGAGAAGCAGCACTACAAAGGCAGCACTGAAGAGTCATGGAAAGCCCTCCATGGTCAGTTTCCATGCAGCTGTTGTGCACAGTGACGGTTACCAGTTGGACCAGTTCTTGTTTCATTCAATGTTAACATTTTGGTTTTTGTCAATGAATAGTTCATGTCTTGCCTATGAAGATGATTTGCCACAAATAGCCAGAAGTCAGGAAAAGGTCAATCATTACTTCACAATGGCACAGTAGGTGTTTTTTAAACAGTCTTTAAAAAAGGGATGAGTTGGGCAACTGGCCAGATGGCAGAGGAAATGGACTACTGCACTTTTCTTAAGACAAGAGAAGCCTACAACCCATTTATGAATTACTAATAAATAACAGGAACAGTGAGTGGAGAATTCCCAAATATATACAAGTGTGAGTGCAGCTATGTTGACAGATTCAATCAGTGTTCAACTGGATTTCCATTAGCATTCTTTGTGGAAAGTCAAAGATCATTACCTCAAAATGCGGGGCTTCAGGGCTTTTCATTTTAAGGCAGCCAGCTAAGAATTTTTGGACACTACCCAACAAACCTAGTCTAAGATTAGAACATGCATATGGCCTTGTTTTTGTGAAATCTTACTGCTGTATTACTGCATAAACCCTGTTCAATTCTACAAAGCGCTGACACAACAGGCCTGGCAATAAGTATTAAAACGAAACATGTACAAAGTAAATTGACACAAAACAATACAAATACTTATCTTACTATAATAATAGTCAACAATAACTGCAACAAAAAAAGAATGTGATTACATAGGAATTGGACCAAATTTATTATATATATATTTATTATATTGTTATTGATAGCATCTGCCATTTTGGGGTTTGACTGATACTTTTAATTCAATTTAACTCAAAGACTGTTCTTCAATAGGATCAACAAATCTATACTGTGAGGAATCCCTCAGGGCAACTGCATTGGCCATCTTTTTTTGCAGATACACTACTAGGCCAAAATATTTTGGAATCCCTTATTAATTCTGTGTGTTTTAGCCACTCCCATTGCTCACAGGTGCATAGAATCTTTATAGACAAACGTTTGTAGTACAATGGGTTGTACTGAAAAGTGACTTTAAACGTGGCACTGTCAAAGGACTACACCTTTTCCAAAATTGCAAAACTTCTGTCCTACTAGATTGGCCCTGGACAACTGTAAATGCTGTCATTCTAAAGCGGAAAAGTCAGCCATGAAGTGGTAAACCACGCAAACTCACAGAGCTGGGTCACAAAGTGCTGAAATGCGTTGCATTTCTCACCACAGAGTTCCAAACTGCCTCTGGAAGCAAAATCAACATAAAAACTGTGCGTCGGGAGCATGAAACTGGTGTTCATGGCAGAGGAGCTGTATGCAAGCCTTACATCAATTTGCGACTGCCAGGCAACACATTAGTTGCACACGACAATGAAAGAAGTGATCAACCACAGGAAAAAATAAACCAGCAATATAAGCAAAGATGTAAGTCAGAGCTTAGTAGATTACCACATACAGTATGTGATACAGCAAATATTTGCAGATGAATAGAGTGCATAGGTCAGCACCATATTGAGTGACCAATATGAAAACAAAAGGAATAAGATACAGAACTGTTCGACATATAGGGTGACAAATACAAGTAGGTAAGGTGTTTAGCACTCACAGTCACAAGTTAAATGCAGTGAAAGGAGGCACTACCAAAAATGTATATCTGGGGTTGTATTTACTTGTAACATTATTTCTAAAAATTAAACTAATGTCACTTTACAATAATTAAATGTAAAGCTATTACTCCCTATCCTTGTCAACACTTTCAGGTTTCATGGGCAGATTGAACCTCTCTCATTACATTCACTTAGTGAAGTCACATGTAGTGTTAGACCAGACAACCTCAAACTGTGACTTGTGTACACTGGGGGTACGGCAAACAACTGCTGGTGGTACGTGGAGCACCCACCGATGGAGTGACTCTGGAATGTTATTGTCTACATTGAGGCTACTCTACTGTACTTGGCTGCTCATGCTGCTGCTAAGCAATGACCAACCTCATTAGCTAGCTGTACAAACAGGCTAACGTTTGAAAATGAATACGCAACCTGCTAACATTATGTCATGGCTGAAAGGACCACACAAGCAAAATACAAGGATGGCTATGCAAAAGGCTATTTACACAGGGAATATGGGACGATATAATCCCTCTCTATGATTTCTTAAATATCTGCATGCAAATTTGGCAGGAATCCTGTTTTTTGGTCTACTCTCATAACAGGCAGTGTGAATATTTAAATTAAACAGATTTAATGTCATCCAACATCACACAAAAAATAAATAAACAGATTCAATTACTGTTTCTCACTCCACAGTCTAATTGTCCCTTGACAGAACTTTCAACTCAAGTTTCTCATTCATAGTCTTCCTTTACTGAAATCCAATCCGGGGCAGTGAAATTAAATTCACTAACCAGCTGCTAGTTTTAGAAATTGTCCAGCAACTCAGCTAAAATGACATGACTTCCCTGGAGCCTGGCGGGTAAACTAAACAACAATTGTCTGGGAATATGCGGGAATAAGTCACCTCTTTCATGCATGTGTCCGCCCCCACGGTTGAAGACTCCCAGGCATCAAGTCATCTATCGATCATGGTATGTAATTTAGGATAATGATTCCTAACGTGCATTTTAGTCATATCCTCATCAGGAAATGACATGGATATGGATTTAAATACCGTTTTGAGAGGCTGGGACAAAATATAAGGGCACTTATATGATTTGTACTACTCTTCACTATTACTACTGCTAAAATGATTCATTTTCTCATATTGACTAACTAAATGTGAGGCAAGGGCGAAAAATGGAAACATTTGAAATAGCACAGTTTATTTTGTATGAAAATAAGTATTATGACCATAAATAAGCACTATTGCATTTGCAATTTAGCGCTCTTCCCAATACATGATTGGTGTGATGACTAACAGTTCTATATGAGAAAAGGGACACCAACCTTATTGCAGCCCACGCAAATATCCTGGGAACCAAATGTCCCTTTCTCATGATTTATCACATCACCCCAGAACAAAGAGAAGTCACATAGATTCATCTCAGTGGGACCAGCCTTTCCAACTGGGTAACCTTGACACATTTCTGTGTTCTCTCCTTGGAGCTATTTTGGGATGTTCAAGCGGAGGGGGAGCTGGGGAGCCACACCTGATGTTATCAAGCACATTGTCTTGTGTGAAAGGGAAGTTTACCCAAAATCCAGACATTCCTTAAAAATTTAATGAATGGAAATGTTTAATGGGAATAAAAGCCTTTCTCAGGGTATGGATCTTCGGTCTGGTTGAGAGACCTAAAAGGACACTGCTGGAATAGAGGGAGGACAAGCAAGAGGCATTTTTCCCTCTGGACTTAATCAAATCCTAATGTTGTTATGGGGACACAGCCCTGCGTAGGGTGATCTTTCAGATAAAAAGTGAAATAGATGTCCTGGATATAACAGCAGAAATCTCATGGCACTCATCGTAAGCGTAGGGGTGTTAAACAGACCCGGCGGTCCTAACACGAAACAAGTGTTACATTTAAAGGTTTATGCCACAAACTCTGCTCCATTGGTGACCGACGTTAAGTCTATAGAACACCATCCTGCCACTGACGTGTTGAAGCGGCATTCACGCTGGTAGCAGGAGGTCAGCTTTTAGGAAATGCCTTAACTAGGAACACCGTGACACCGGTCAGCCTGCGCCGCCCTGGGTAATCTCTCATATGCCAGACTCTGGGTGATGACCAGCAGCAGGCCAGCAGCACACAGTGCTCAACTAGAGGAGACAGAACCTGACATTAGAGAGGAAGGGCAGAGAGGGCTTGGAGGCCCAGAGCCATGACATCAGCACATTAATAACATGTTAACGTCTGCTGACGGGGCTAACAAGAGCAATGTGCACAGCCTCAAGAGGACGGAAGGTCCTCGCGAATAACCTCCCGGTTCAATCGGCGAGTCTGATTCATGACTCCCTTTGGTATTAGATGTTCTTAACGGCAAGCTGCCTATTTACACCCCTGGCAGGGAAATCACTTTCACTCCGACTTAGTACTAGAACAAAAAAAACGTAACTTGCAGATAAACTTCGCCTCCGATGAAAATGAGCCTCGCTAAAAGACGACTGAGGCCAGAGTGTGTGTCTGTATGTGTGTGTGGGGGGAAGGACTTTGCTTGCATTTTTTTTTGCTCCTGGTTTAGTGTAAGTCTAGATCCCTTTCGACACCAATCTGCCAGGTGAGCTCAGTGTCTCAGGTGAGACCAAGCAGAAGATGCCCCCCCCCCCCCCCGCCCCTTATTTGTCTGGATGCTTAACCACAAGGGGGCCACAGCTGGCCCTTGGGAGCTTCCTGCACACCAGCCTGTGGCCTCGCCATCTGCCCCCCTTACCTATCTAGGGACTACCAGCCACACCCTGCCCGCCAGCATGGCACCACTCTGGCACTAGCAGTCTCTGCTGACCGAACCTACGGAGGCCTCTTGCAACCCCAGCCAGACTTGATGTCGGAATTAGCACAGGGGACACGGGCTTCTGAGAATAACTGGTCTGTTTTCTTGATTATTCATCATGCGACTGAATTGTGGCGTACTCCAAATATGGGTGTGTGGCCACCACCTGGCATCTCAGCGGGAGAGTTTGCACCGCCGTCACCGCTCTTCAGTCCACGGGGAAGCAGGGGGTGAGTCCCCTCCGGTGATATGTATACACACACACACACACACAAACATCTAATTCAGTTTTGTTTATCAGCTTGTTAATCAGCTTCACAGATATGTCAAGGCTAATTATTTGCATGTGTGACTCATCATTTACCAATTGCTTCCATCGCATACATCACTAAACTATATTTTATTGATATGGAAGAACATGAAGGTCACTATTTAAATCTATGGGATTAATGAAATTGAAATGCATGTCAAATACACAGTGTGCAGATAGCACCTAGGATATTCATAGAATAGTATATGGAAGCCTGTTTCACATACCCTTTTGCCTGCAGGCAAACTGGCAGCTGATTTAGCATTAGTGCCATGTAGATAATGGGACTCCTCACACTAATATTGATGAGAAGCCTCAATAGAAATTAGCCTAATGGCAATTCAAATGAAGGACAGACATTAGGGCCAGGACTCCAACTTGTCCACCACCCATTCACCCGCATAGTACACTCAACCTAAACCGGTCTCTTCACCAGCACCAATTATTTTGGTTATCCCCTCAATGACTTTCGGTTTCATCATGCTGCTGCTGCAGTTAGACTCAAAATCTATCCTACACCATCCAAAGGGCGTAGACCCAAAGTAAGGGTTTATTGCTAGATTTTCTACCCCATTTCTCTACCCATGTTGTGCCTTATCACAGCAACTCCCGGTAGAATTGGAAAAGTCAGTGATTATGTGTCCTCTGACGCACATTCAATACCGATCTGTTTCTTATCAAGATGCTGGCTGAGTCAGGAAGTTTAGACAGAAATACTTATTACTTACGAAGGGATCAATTTTCCAAAACGCTACAAGGATTTGAAATAGTACAACAAGCTAAGGCTACCTTAATCGATTACTAACCTTCGAAAATGTACATTCTTTATCCATTTCCCATCTCTCAAAGACCCATCTCTCAAGTTTTACACTCCATCAACTCCTCTGCCTGTTTGTTCCTTCAGACACCCCATTGCTTTTGACACCTCTGAAAATAATTTGGGGTATTCCAAATGCCTTACTTGCATTATTTAAGAATGGAAACATTTTATTTTTTACTTCAGACTGTCTTCAGGCCTGGGGCCTGTGATTGAAGGGTAATCTGGCTGTTTAAACACCTAAGCCTGGCTGACACTCATGGAGGCAGCGCTTTCATCCCCCCCAACTCTCCCCACAAAGACATGCACAGCAGTCACTGTTGCCCAGATACAGAATATCATTATAAGAATACCTCCCATCCACAAGCAGGGTAGCATTACAGGAAACAATAACGATGAACAGAGCTTCCTCAACTAGATTCCCAATTCAATAATCTTAGATCATTCAAGGTTTTGCATGATTTAATTTCCCAAGATAATCCAACCAATATGAAAGCCTTCAATTTCCCACAATTCTATTTGTGCCCCAGAAATTGCAACCTTCTGTCAATGATAGTTGCCAAAACCCATGAAAATTGTACCTTCACCTAGATCTAGTTTAGTTTGTATGCAGTCAAAAACAAAACTAGAAACATAATCAGTAAAGGAACGTTACCTTTTAACCCAGCGTTCAGCATCCTTCTTTCTTTAAAACTGATTCTTCATTTCACAAGCATCCCTCTTTCACCCACTCTGCATTCAGTCTATAATATGTTGTAGAACATGAAATGGCACAGCACTGAAAAAAAGTTTGAAAACCTAGGGTGTTGGTCTGTGTTCAAAATGCGAGACGTGTAAGGTGTAAATGCATCCCAAGTAAGCCGGTACACAAATGAGAGCTATGTGCTTCCAGCATTACTTGTGTTGGAGAAAACTATTTCAAGGAAGTTAAATGTCCATGATTTTAGTAGCAAAAACATAATTGTTAAGATAATTTACAATAATCAATAAGTTCACAATGCAGATCCCCTGAATGCCTTCCCGTCATCCATTCAGTATGTATTGCCAAAATGTTATTTCTTTATCCCTGCAAGTTATTATGCAAACCATTCATTTATAAGATTAGGAGTGGCTTTGAAAAAACAATTCTGCGTTGAAAATTGTATTTTTTATTTGCCACTATATGGACATACAAACATTTTGGAATCTTGACAGAAATAGAATGTCTACATTGCAAAAGGTCAAGACCAAGTTATCACAAGACCAGACTACTTGTCCATGTCAGGTTGTATGTAGCTAGTTGTTACACTCGTTTCTATTGCCATTGCTTAGGATAAAACAATGATGTTGATAAAATAATTTGAAACCAAACATTTGTCTTAAATTTAATGACGTTATTATTTGGGATCGCATAATTGACTATTGATGCTCAATCGCAACAATAAGTAGCTCAATCGCCTGGCTGCAGGCCACCGAATAAAACAAAGGCCATCCAACTTTCACATGTCCTACCACAAACTGTTAAAACAGTAAGTACTGTAGGAGTAAATCATGACTAATATTTGGGATGATGACAAACGCTGCCAAGAAATGAGCAACAGTAGCAAAGAACCATCACTACACCTCCACTAAGTGTACTAAGAGGACAGTTGTGCTTTTCAAAGGGAACTACACAATGAAAATATAATTGTTGCAGACCGAAATGTTTTACTTCTGATATCATTTTATCATTGGAACTGATTCAGAACATCCAACATCTAATTAAACTGTTTGATTGTACAGAACAGAAACAAACTTTAACCAATAGAGATGAAACCAAAAAAACCTAATTGAGCAAATATTCAACACAATTTGTTTACCAAACATTACCAAAATGTTATTTCTTTGTTACTGCTATTTTAAGAATCAAAAACCGATGTACATTGGTCATTGAACTGATTCTGTCATTTACAAAGGGCACAGATGTTATAAATATATTAAACGTGACTACTTGCAAGGGCACCACCTAATTAAGTTGAGGTGTATTGTATGTTTTTTGTGTTTAATGATTGTGTCTATGACAGGGAATTTGACATTTACAGCTCTCCAGAGGCATTACAAAACCATTGAACTAGTAAGCACCACCATATTGGGGAACGAAATGCTCATTGTTACAGGCAAAAGCATACCCTGAGATTGTTTTACCCAATAACCATAATGAGAATTAAGTAGAGAGAGTGTCAGGTGAGAGAAAGAGTGAGTGAAAAGCTTGAGGGAGGGAAAGTTTGAGAGAAAGAGAGGGAGACAAAAGAGATGCAGCTGTCTTCCAAAGCATTAGGCGCTGGTCTGAGTGGACACAAAATGCATAGGGGGAAGGGGGAGATTTAGACTTCCCTCCTGTGGAACAGTAGACATGTTATATTGTCAATGATTGTGACGTCTGTATTTTCCACTTCACTCCTAATTTTTCTCCCAGGTTGCAGGCAAGCACATTAAGGTTCAACAGTAGGCCCTAATCTTGGCATTAGGATTTTATTAGGATACCCATTATCAGCCACCAGAAGGAGCTGCTTTCGTCGGGTCCAGCCAGCTCTACTGAATGAAATCCTAGTAAATTACATTTATAATACATTTCAGCGTTATTTCAATCACAATCACATTTCAATGCTTTAATAATGCATGCATTTTTCAGCTAATCATTACAGCAAATATATTCATAGACTTTTTTATTATAGGCCACTTGACATTGATACACGGCAACATTTGAAGGACGATCTGATTCAAAATCAGTCAACCTCCAATGTCCTATTCTGCTGCAGATTCCCTCTGGTTCTCCACTCCAGCAACCATGTGCTCTTGCTCAAATATGGGATGGAGTAGCTTCTTCTCCACCCAAAACCACCATGGCAATGACAGTGGCACATGAAACCTGGACCAAAATCCCAATCATGTATGTAGAATAAATACTGTAAATGATGCTACGCTACAAACCTGCACATAAGCACACCTATGCAGGGCTCTATTAAACTGACATGTCTGTCCTGTAGGGCAAGTGACACTGATTGAAAAGCCCTACATGCTACCAGATTGTGGAGAGAAATGCACTATTTGCATAAAGGCTTTGCACAATCCGTATCTGTATCCGTGACAATGCACTGTTTCTCTGACACATAAGATGACTGCGGCGAGAGATCATCTATAATTTCAAGGGTCCCAATCGCCTATAATTCTGTCCCCTAAAGGCTCAATGGATGTGAATATGATATGTCGTGTCATGCTCTTTCATTTCTTGTTGTGTGCCCTGTATACTGGCTGCATCTGCTAGCTACAAAGCATAGCATATACTATTCACTAAGGGCTTACTTCAGATATAAATGTTAAGTTAGAGCGTATTCTACATAGGTACGTAGATTCCCAACCAATCTACGTACCTCCAGCTGGGCCCACTGGCCCCTGCACTACCTTTAAAATGTTAAAGATTCAAACAAATGTCATAACAAACGCATATAATACTACAAGCATTTGAAGAATCAAACACATTTTGATCCTTGATCCTTGAAAACAAACTGAATAGCCCCAGAGGTCAGAGCATCAACAGCATAAACAACTTTACAGATGATTTTCCTTTATGTCTCCCAGAAATGTTAAATCGGGTCCAAATCGGTGCTTTGGCTGGGCCAATCAAGAACATTCAGAGACTTGTCCGATGACACCTCGCGCATGACAAAATACGTATTACACAATAATATTATAGTGTAATGTAGTGTATAGTGTAAACGTTATCCTAACGTTTTGTTATTATGTATGTCCATAACGTTATCAATTGATAATAAGAAATGGCTTGTTACGAATCACAATTAGACTTAGGATAATTTTAAGGTTAAGGCTAGGAATTACAGCACTGTGTTCAGGATTAGGATGAAAGTTAAGATTACAAAAACAGAAATTGCCTGTAAAAACAATACAATTCCATAACAGAACTTCTCTTGTCGCTCATATTGTTTTGTTCAATCTGCATAAATAATATGGTGCAATGGGAGTTGCTGGTCGACGTCCCCTTTATTTTGGTCAGTCTCCAGGAAGGGATGGAGAGTTAAGATGGTCAGAGGTGGCTCTTTCCCTTTCTTCTCTAACACTGAGCAGACACTGGCAACAACAGTCCAGTAAAATAAGAAAGGAACTAAATAATATGCTTATGATCACGCTGTCTATAACTAGTGTCATCAGGTGCCTCAAGTTTGTAAACATTTAGTTTAAAGTTTGTAAATATTTATTTACAAACATCAACAATGAACATCAAGAATTCAAGAACTAAAAAAGTGATTATTATAATTTATAGAAATCTATTATAATCATACTTCACTGGTATAGAATGTTTATAAAGTTGCATATTACTTAAGTATTATTATTTATTTCTCAGGGCTACAGGATAAGTATGTTAGTGACCAAGGCATGTAACAATTTACATTACTAAATTATATTGCACCGCTTGTTAATACAAGGCGTATTAGCTGAAATCCATCAGTGAATTTCTTATGGGTGGTCCACAATACACGCAGGAAAATGTATGTGATCCGTCTATGTTGTCTCATTTACAGGATTTGCTTCTCCCGTCTGAATTAATATATTGGTTAACAGCTTTTTATCAATCATTATAACATCATATATCCTATGATCCATATTTAATGCATACCAACCCAAAGTATATACTCCCTGAATAAACAAATTGGCTGTATTGGCAGAGTACATACCGGCCGACATGCACAGTCAACTATGGGACCTCAGAGGCGTATCTCAATACTTGAATTAGAACAATTGAAGCCCATGTCGTGGAAACTGCTCGTGGTGGCTCTTGATGCGCTGACTCCAGCCTCAGTCCACTCCTTGTGAAGCTCCCCCAAGTTCTTGACTCCTCTCAAGGCTGCGGTCATCCCTGTTGCTTGTGCACCTTTTCCTACCACATTTTTACCTTCTTGTCAACTTTCCATAAATATGCTTTGATACAGCACTCTGCTAACCGCCAACCCTTTCAGCATTGACCTTCTGTGGCTTACCCTCCTTGTGGAGTGTCAAGAAGTGTCTTCCGAACAACTGTCAAGTCGGCAGTCTTCCCCTGGATTGTGGTTGTGTGTACCGAACCAGACTGAGATATCGAAGACTTGAACTAGCTGATTAAAGCTCTTCTCAGGTCAACATTTCTGTACTGTACATTTTTTATTTTGAGATACTGGATTTTTGATTTTCATGAGCTGTAAGCTGTAATCATCAAGACTGAAACAAAAATGGTTTGAAATGTTCCACTTTATGTATAATAAATCTAGAATACATGGCTTTTTGTTTTGAATTACTGAGATTTTATGACAGACACCTCTCTTTCAAAAAGATCTCCAATCAATTGAATTTGCAACAGGTGGACTCTAATAAAGTTGGAGGATGATCGAAGGACACAGGATGCATCTGTGCTCAATTTAGAGTGTCACGGCAAACGGGTCTTGATATTTATGTCCATGTAATATATCATATTTTGATTTTAGACACATTTCTATAAACATGTTTTCACTTTGCTATTATGGAGTATTGTGTTTAGATTGATGGCAAAACATATATTTAGTAAATTATTATATTATTCTATTACAGGACAAAATGTGAATGGGTCTGAAAACTATCTGAAGGCACTCCTTTAAATTCCCTTTAATGATTAATTAACATTTTACTCCTTATTTAAAACCCTGTTTTTTCATGGGATATTTACAGTGTCATTGCCCTATACTGAATGAGAGAGTTTGTATGCATGGTTTGAAACCACTTGACATTATTAAGATGTCAATAAGAATTGAGAAAATAAAGCCCTTGAATAGTCATTCGAATCACACATTGCCAGGCAACATATAAATTATATTCCACACAGATCATGTAACTGAGATCTCTTTGATATGTTGATTTACTATTGCATGAAGCAAAAGTCATGCAAAATAAGAACACTTTTTAAAAGAAGCAGGCCTTCTTAGCTGTGATAAAAGCCCTTAACATTAACATAACAGAGTTATTTAACTGAAACTGACAGTCCATATTACAGGCAGTAACAATCATATGTGGTCTGATTAACATGTTTGAATCTTTCCTTATGATCTCCAACCTAACACAAAATCTCTACTGATAATCTCTCAACAACCAGCCTATAACAAATTATATAGAGGACTACAAGCACTGTTAGTGTAAAAAATATTAGCAATCAGACAAAATTCCAGTACTCTATTCTTGTGTGTAGATGCCTAGAGACTGAAAACTTTTGAAGGCGGTGAATTTGGCTTAATCATTATAAACAATAGGCATTTCTCGGCTCAGTTCTCTCAGTGTACTTGCAGCTCCTTTCACAGACAAGGTGGTGCCGAACATTTTTGTTGGTAATCGGTGTTATGTGTTTAACTCTTCGAAAGCTGGATTCTTTGAGAAGTATCACTGAACATCACATCTCTTCTCATCTTCCTATTCAAGCAATTTAGATTGGAGATGGGATAGGATATTAAAAGACCTACTTGTTTGCAGCTAGCTCGGCTAAATGAATGACCCAAATATTACAACAATCTGGCTGCACACATCGAGGTCATCACCTTTTAATCGGCCCAGACCTCGCTCAGCCTCGGTCCCAACTCAGTCGCTAACGAGAGACAAATGTTGGAACCAGAACAGAGAACTCGATGCTCCCGTTCAAATGAACATTGCTGGTCACAATGACACTACATGTTTTATGAAAAGCCAGAATACCACTGTGCTGTTCAGTCCATCAATCTTATTTCAAGCAAGTGGATCGATGGATTACCTGACATTCTCTTATAGAATTCTCTGATACAAAGCAGAATTCATGAATTCTTCAATGATGGCAATTTGTCCAGGTCTTAATGCTGGAAAGCATCTCCAAACCATCTCACTGCTCCTAGCATGCTTGAAGAAATGTGAATGTCGTGTGTAGTTTTTGCTAGACATACCAAGGCACTTGTCACCCAAAATGTTACATTTTTTGTTCCACTCATCTGTAAACAGAACATTGTTTAAGGATAATCCAGGTGCTTTTTGGTTCACTTTTTGGAGGAGCATCATGTTTTTCTTTTTAGGTGTTTTCCATTTTCGGTCTCTGCACGTGCTACAAAAATCTATTTTAAAAACATCAGTCCAAAACAGTAAGACACATCATTCACCCATGTTTTATAAAAAAATGAAGAGCAGTCACAGAGAAATTGGCTGTGACAAACAAGCGAACGATCGAAGAGACAAACCAGTTACACTGTCCCCATTTGAATTTCATTGGTGTGGGAAAACTAGCCGGGGCAATCACTTTATCACACCTAAAGATTGCATGTTGGATTACGCAGCACACCAGATAGATGAAATACTCATCTAACAGAAGATATTTTCCCTCTATTAATACACCCCATAAATAAATCTGACTGAATTCAGCATGAAAAATGTGCATTGAAGAAAAACAGGACAGGGGAAAATAAATTTTCACGGCAAGATATCTATCAAGGTATGAGTTCAGGAACACTCACACGTTGGGGAATTTAAATGGCGGAGTATTTGTTGATGAAAACCTACTACTTCCGAAAAAAACACATTATTAGCTTTATCTGCAACAACCACATGTAAACATTATAACATTTGAATAAATCCTGACGTGTGCATGTGGTGACATTTATCAAGAGAAGACAAAAGATTAAGCATTTTACCAGGCCTGAGATTTGTGATGGTCCAGGATTATATAAAGGGATTTGTGGTCATATAGAGAAAAAAGCCTTAACAACCCATTGAGTGAGGCCTATTACAGATGATGGCCAAAACACAACTATGGACAACAATCAATTTAGCCATCTACTCACTCAATGACGCTGCAACCCCTCCCCAGTGACACACTCTATTGTGCCCTTGTCCTCTCTCTTCCTCCACCCCCCTCCCCCCACCTTATCCCTTCACCTTTGTTTAGCTCTCTCTTCCCTCGTGGGGGCATAACGGGGAGCCAGCAGGGTTTTCTTTAATAGATCTTCTTTGATATTGTTTTTAGTGCATAGCCCTAATAAATCATGGGCTCTGATGTGAAGCTGAGCAGCTTGACCATAAACAATATATTGCGAAACCCTCGGGGTCTATGGATGGGTTGAAATGAGGAGGTCTCACACTGATTCCTTACAATATTTGAAATAAGCATGCAAACTTGATGACAGGTTTTTTCCTCTTCATGTTTGTACCGTTTAAGTTGACAGCTTGTGTAAAGAACTGGTCACGGAATTTGGAAAATACATGACTCTTAAGACCCAGACTTAAGTTGGACTTGTGAGGTGTGAGGTTCAGGGTCTATTCTTGAATAGATCTATTCTTCAATCAAATAAGTCTACGAAGCACTCCCGGAGTTCCTCCAAACACAACACCACCATTCATTTTAGCCAATCAGAGCTTATTAAGGCATCCATATAAACAGCAGTGCCTCTGCCACACAGCATTAGCACCACAATCATTTAGCCTCAGCTAACCTGATCTTGGGTGCATGGAACATTAATACAGCAATGCATTGATTGAACATCCCAGCAATGTCAGCAAATGAGTAGTTGTTGATAATGCTTTGACAAATCATTGCTTTCACAGTGTAGGGGCCTATAAAATAATATGGAATTTCTGCCAATTCCATTTTGTTTTTACTCAAATTCCTTGATATCCGTACATTTTCTTAAAATCTGTTTTTAATATCACACCTGGGTACATGACTCCAAAAATCATCCCAGTAAAACAACTGGGCTGTAGGAACACTCAGACCCAATCGGTATAGCAGAATGTCCTCATGAACATTATAAAAACTACAGGGCAACGACATTTTACACTAGTTGGTAATACATTGTACATCCAGAAATCCGTCACGGTCTTCTAATAACCTAAGTATAGTAATCATCATGGAGATACTGACGTTGCTTATACCTAGGGTGTGGAGCAGAAAACCATTTTAAATTCAATTCTAGAGACAGGCACGCATCCTGCCATCCTGCTGCCAGCTTGCTATGTTCCTCTCTCCCATGTTTTCTTCTCGTTATACAAATTACCCTGCAATAACATACATAGCACCTGCAAAGCCAACCGAGTCAATCAGTAGCCGTACATCTAAAGTGTCATTGGTAAACATTACATCAGACTGATGAGTCACTCCTGGGCGTGGAAGACAACACAACACATGCCCTCCTGTACGTCTCTACCCAACCGCCACACTAATGAAGAATGTGTGTGTGTGTGTGAGAGAGGGGAGGGAGGAGCCATACAGGGTCTCCTCCAGACTCTCGAAGGCCTTTCCACTTCAGTGAAGAAAATAATCCTTTCAGAGACGAGGGGGCGGGGGGGGGGGGGTTGATTCTGATGACAAATCCAAATTCTTTTTTTCTATTTCACCCCCACCCAATACTCTATAGAAGGCCTTCAGAGCTCACACAATGCAAATCAGTCTGAGTTCCCTTTTCATGGATTGATTAATATGCAAAGATGGATCGTCCTTATCAAACAGTAGGCAATGAAAAAAATAATAAGAAAGCAGTGGAGATATTTAGAAATGTTCATCCAAGGGTTCTGAACAGCAATTGGTTCATTCAACAAGTGAAATAGGATTACCTGATAACATAAAATAATTAATTGTCAACTAAATGAGTCAGATCTTGAGGAGAATTTCACTATGTTATAACATATATTAAATTGTTTTACCCTTACTGCTGTTTTTTAAGACACATATTAAGCCTAGTCTAGGACAAAAAGTCAAATAGAGTTAAATAGAAAGCTCTATTGAGCTTGTTTTTTAAAGTATTCTGTGGGTTACGAAAATGTATTATGTTTCAGTCAACATCAATTACAAACATCCGCTTTCTATGACCACCACTGGATACGAATCTATGGAAGTGAAATGTCATCATTATTTTTTTTTTATAAATTGTAATATAACCATAAAGCATTATTATTCAAAATGTTTAGCAGTGACCCTATTTCTTTCTTTACAGAGTAAAGGAGGCTAGGATAGCAAAACAAATCTGGAAATGAACCTTTTCATTGTGTACATACAATAGTTCCACTGCCACCACCTACCTGTCTGTTGTCTGTTAACTTTCATGTTTTAAGGCCCCCGGCTGCCAGTGGGCCCCGAGCTGCATGTGAGCCACGGACCACTAGGGGAGAAGGGGCCCCCAAATAAAATTTTGCTTAGGGCCCCCAAAAGGCTGGGGCCGGCACTGAGTACATGAGAAAGCACTCTGGCTAAAGCTAAAGCTACTGCATAAGCAGACCTACAAACTGACAATTGACATTTAACAATACTAGAGAAAGACACAGAGGCAAAAGGAAATCTATGTAGATGTGGTGATGAGACAACAGGGATCAGGTGTGTTTAATAGAACGAGACAGTCCAGGGATTCATTGAAGTGCAGCTGGGAAACGGGGCGATGAATGCTGGAAGGTCGGAAGGCCGGCGATGGAGAGCAACATGACTGATGTGAACCGGGGAGGCGTGGTCACGGGCAAAACACTGACTTCGAATGATGCCATAACATAACGGGTAACTGCATAGAATAAATATATACACATCTTGACATTTGTCATCAGTGAGACAGAAAAATGTATCCTGGTGTCAAGAAGTGTTAATATGTTAGATACCTTTTTTATTGAATTCTTCTTTAAAATGCCATTGACAAAGCAAGAGACCTACTCAGTAGTTAAGGCCTTATTTGAACAGGACTTTAATCTTAAATTAACGCTGCCTGACTTCGAGCGCATGGTGAGGGGACCAACACTAACTATGTCTATGTCACCTCCAAAATGGAAACCAAGTGAGAATCAGTGAAATGGGGATGGAACATGTGAAGGCAGGACAGCCTGGTGGTAAGATGGCCTCGTGAAACACCCTGTCGTTCTTTCAGTTAACACTAAATGCTCCCCGGTTGTTGCTTTGATGAATTCATATTCATATTTATATATTCATATTGATATTGAATACTGTTTTAGCGTGTACGTTTACTGAGAATAGACTCCCATTTAAAATGACCTGAAAGTCATTCCCAAAGGACATCTAGTCTAAACACTGCAGCAAGGCCTACAGTTGCACTAAAGCCAAACAAAATCCCTTCAACTTATAAACTTGAACAGACCGAAAAGAGCCTCAATGATAACAAGGTCAAGTTCTTACTCAGATGACAACAATAAATAAAAATCAGGAGATTCATTTTTTGTGATTAAATCATATCATCAATATTTTAGGCCTTGGCAGCTAAAACCTGATTTCCAATCAGTCAATCACCTGAAAGGTTGTACTAATATAAAGGTAAAGTCTTATTTACGGGCAGCCATTTGGATGGTCGAGACTTAGTTGGTGAGAGTACTGTGGTTAGTAAAGACAATTTTACATTGATATGGACTATTGTAACCACCCACTTGGTCATAAAAGTTGAAGGTACAATGACCAGACAATGTTGGCACTTTACGCCTGAGAGTGACCAAAGGGAAGGGGACCACAAGAAAATATAGAAATAAGAGATGGAAATATATTTCTCCCATGTCAACATGGATATTATTAACTGACATTTGTTTGTGGAGAAAATGGGCTGTGCGTGGTTGTCCATGCAGGTATTTGAACACCAAATCAATTTTTCCAGACTCCAATGTGAGGAGGACTAGCTTAAGAATGTTTGCAGGATGAAATGGTCAACTTTAACCAAAAGGTTGCTGTTAACTCCTGATTGGACCCAGGCTAAGAGATCAAGGGTAGACGTGTCATTTCGAAAAATAGGACCTATCTGTATTTCATTCACAACAGACAATTGTAGCCCATAATTACAAACAACAGTAGTGCTACGTTGAAGAATGTGAAATGTGTTTACAATGCCACATTATTGTAGTGTTATGGCGAACAGCTACTGAAACACTGTGTGTGTATCCCTTTAAATACTATGCCTCTGTCCCAACTGGAACGGAACTGGATTTAAAGTATACAGTTTTATGTTTTATTCATATCCTATTCTAAGCAACAGACCAAAAGCCTTATAATTTTCCCTTGTTCGGCTGCTTTTTACAGTTTACCCCTCTCAAAAATAGGCAATCATATTTTCATAGTGGCTTTGAACTTGCCACAGAAGTTGAAGTCCCAGATGTTAACAATTTCGGAACTGTTTGTTTTCTCCCCAACTGTTGACCATCTTAAACTTCGCCCTCATCTTGAGGTCAAATCTAGGATAAACACACATAATGCACATGCTTTCTGGAAGATCTATGCATTCCCTTGTCTCTATTTGCATGACAAAATAACTCCCTGAAGTGTGCTATTCTGGATTTACTTCTCTGACAGCAGACCTGAACCTGACATGGGGGGGTGGGGGGAGCATGACCGGGGGCTTCCCAGAAAATGTCGCCAATGTGATGGGAATGTGGGGTGGGGGGCCATCGTTCGGCTGGTAGTCACACAGGCACTTAATGGTAAGGGCTGCAGCCTGAGCAGCTGCACGCTAACATTACATGTCAACACCAGACAACAGAACAGGCACCGTTTCTGCACCACTAACCCCGTCACAAATCACACCGCCACCCAATGGAATATTCAAACGGTGACAGGAGCCAACTACATAAACTCTTTAGAACGGCGTCTGAGAGATGAAAGTCATGAAAGAAAAAGAGAATTGCTTTTCAGTTGGCTGAGTCAGAGAATGGAATGCAACCAGCAAAAGCTCCCACTCCGTCTGGTTGGATCCCCCATGTGCTCCCTGCCTCCAGACTGATGGCAACAGATGTGATGTTGCACCTCTATTCAACAGAGCCAGTTACTCCTAATACTCCCCCAACCAGCCAAAGCCTTTGTACCAATGCCTTTTTGTCAATGCAATTTCTCTCTCAAACCGTATTACATTTCATCCACCGGAATCTACCAGTGATTTGGGCTCTTTCTTGGAACTTGGCCATGCTTTGGACTTTTTCAAATTGTACTTCCAATTTCGTGTTCTAAATGCAGATGTAAGGGAAGGGAAAAGCTGCACTACTAACAATGCTTAAGAAATAATGTTTGATAACACTTCTAGTGCGGTTAAGGTTAGAATGTACTTTTGTAGTTTTCATTCTTCAGATTCAAAACTGTAACCATTAGTGACCAAGTATGTTCCATACAATGGACAACTAAGGTTGATGGAGCGAGGGACAGGGGTATCTGCACTTCAAGAAAATGAGTCATCAAACTCAATCCTGCACCCCTTCCCTGACCACCATCTCTGACCATGGCTCCCTAACAAAACCTTAACTAATTTAAAGCTATATTTGTGTACTTCTACATCTAGCAGCAGTAGTTACTGTCAAGGTGTGCACATGCTGTACAAAAAATCAACTCATTACCTGATCTGGGTTGGTATGTAACTATTTTGGAAAACGCAAATACGTTAGGAATATCAATGACTCGATGATGTCCAGCATCAACATCAGAGAAGTGCTGTTTACCGACCAATGAAAACTGTCCGCTAGGGGCAGTTAAGTATTCATACTTAAACAGTGGCTAGGGTGATCTGGTTAGTTGGTGGTTGCATACATTCTGCAATTAACTTTGGATGCATGTTTCGATTCCAGCCGCATACAAACTATAGTACTTGTGTTTTACTAAGTATTTCCATACACATATATTTCCAAAAAGGTATGGTAGTAACATAGATATGCTATCTAGCTCCACCGTATCATAAACAACTTTCTATTTTGATAGAATTGACATTCACCGCCAAAATATTGACTTAATCAAATCGCATTATTCAAAATGGCTGAATGCAACAAACAGGGTCTTATAATTACAAACTGATATTGGACTACAAAGCTATATATTGGTTACTTATATAGTAAGTAATAATAATGCATTGAACAGAATCGATTATCCAATGCCTTACTCTTTCATGGAAGATGAAATAACTTTGTAATCATTACTTGTTCTCATGAACTTGCCGTCATAGATTAAACTGCGCCTAATATACCCTAAAATATTTAATGTAACTTTGTTGTTCTATATCTGTAAAACAGTTACATCGCAAGTTTTTCCATGAGATTGGACGATAAACTAGATATTGCGTTATCATGCTGCTTTTTCCATGCACTGAAACCCTGAATTCCATGATCACAACATGTTTGGGTTTACATTTACATACCCTCCCAACACCATGTTCTCTGGCTGGGTAATCTGCACATTTCATAGTTTTATTAAGTGTTTTTAGGCTTCTATATGTACTTAGCAGTTATGCCTCAATCATCCAGAATCTATCGAGAACCTTCGGGATTGTCCAAAACTAGTTCAAGTGTGAATAGTAACCCTAGGTAGCCCACAGAAGCTTAGGTTAAGGACCGAAACAAAGCATCCCTATTATCAATTCTCGTAAAATCACAGTAACCGTGGACATTTCAAATGTATATTAAAGGTATTAAAAGATACCAACTTATTTAATGTAATGGTACTGTGAATAGTGATCACTTTCCGTTAAAGTAAATGTGTGGCACATTCAAACACATAGATTTTAAATTAAACTATCGGGGTATTTCGCTGACACAAAGGACCACCAAGGCAATGCTTGTTTCACTGACTCTCCTCCCAAGACGGAATGCATCCATCCACTCCTCGGATATAACCTATCCACAGCAACAACAAAGCTCATATGAAAGACAGGTTGTTCAACTGCTTTAATCAAACGCTGTATACTCCAGGGAAAATTGCCGAATTAAACCAGTAGTTTACGCACAGTAGCCTAGTCCATACGACGATTAAAAAAATCTCGATAATTTTTATTCATGCTACCAAGGCAATTAATTAGAGAACAACCGTACTCTCCGGTTCGCCTTCTATCTAAGTGAAACTCATGTTTCCATAGCTCTGTGAATTTTATAAGACGACAGCACAATATGATAGAGCAGCCCGTTCGTTGGAACCTATTAGACGCAGTTACCACAGATGAGATATTGATGCTGCTATGAACAGTAAACAAACAACAACTCTTTCAGAATTTAAAGAACTCATGCATTATTAAATCAATTACGTGACCGTCTTAAAGAATGTATTGTAAAGAAATGCGTAAATACATAATCTTACCTGCATAGCCAAAGAACAATGCCCAGATGAGATCCCTTGTTAGAAGCATTGCAATATCTCAAAGATATTCTCCTTGAAGAATAGATGGACAAATTTGACTGGACCAATTCAGTGTACTGAATATATATGAATGTATACTGTAGTCTAGTAATTTTATAATTGGTCCTTGCAGCTACCCGGGTACGCACGCGAGCACCTCATAGAATAAGTGACAAGAAGCAGCCGTAGCACACACAACGCGAATTAATCCGCCTGGGCAAATCGTTCGCGCTCACACACTCGAGGGGCCAAAGGATGTAAAAACAAACTAGTGCGCTCAACTCGCTCTCCGCTGCGGATGCACGGAGACGGCAGATGGTGTGGTTGGAAAATCTTGTCATGGAAGCTGGGAGTAATTCGGATTAGGCACCCTATATATTGATCCATATAAGACAGAAGTGATTTTGAGTACATATTTAACCAAAAAGTTTGTGGCTTGGTTATTTTCAAAGAAGAAAGCAATAGAAGGCTACTTATTAGAGATGTGATGGGACGAAGTTCGATGTACAATTGCTTAAGAGCTATTATTTGTGGCCAAAAGACTCGATCGCCCGAATTGCAATATTCTGGTTATGGTAATGCATGGATTTATTATGTCTTTTTTAGTATTTAACATCCATTAATTAAACCACACTGTGGTACCTGCTGGTTTTGGTAGTCATCGTAGAAGTAGCTCACAGTCATTATCTGTTCATTCACCCCTTGCTCTTTCAACTGTTTCTATGTTCGCCGGAAATAGCGCATCCTTTGCAATGTCTCACAATTGTCCACGTTCACTAAAGTGCGTATTTGTATATAACTACGTTATAATAAAGGCTAAAATATGTGACAATTAATGTGTTATTGTTAACTTGGGGTTCATCACAATTCGCTACCAATGGGTATGAAATAGTGGGCAAAACCATATCACATCCTGCGGAAAACTAATCAAATGCATCATATCTTACAAATGTACATTTAAGGTCCTGGAGTTAGGGTTAAGGTTTTGGTTAAGGTTATGTTTAGAAAACAAAAAATATTAGGGTTAGGCCACTTCGAGTTGCTTTGGGCGCAATGTGTCTCGTCGCTGGACTTGTCCAGTGTCGTATCCTCATGTGTCATTTGACTGTCTTTGTTAGTCTTCTGCCAGTGGCGTTATAATGTTGTGTTATATCGACTGATGCTGCCATGTACTGCTGTGCTTGTCACTAAATTGTTAGGACGCTACCTGTGTGGAAAGAACTCGTTGTGGAGAAGGAGAAGGTATTGGAAACAGCGAATGGGAATACCTCTTAGCTGTTCTTAATAAATTAGGATTAGGGGGCAAATGTGGCTCATGGGTCCATCTCTCGAATATGTCTCCTCAGGCAATTGTCTGTACTAATCACAACAGAATGGATTCAACTCTCAGATCAATTTGGTTATTTACCACAGTTTGCAATATTTTGTAGTTTCATGCAAATCATTTTTTTTGTTTTGTACACAATACTTCAGACTTTAAATAGGATTTCTTTGTGTCAATAAAAATATAATTGTGTATCAAAAATTTTAAAAGTTGATAATTCTCCAACCCCCTGATTTGATACTTTGTAGAAGTAGCTTTAGCAGTAATTATGGCTGTGGGTCTTTTAAGAAAGGTCTCTACCAACTTTACACACATAGATTTGACAAACCATTATTCTTTACAAAATATTTCCTTGGGGAGCATTGATGGAAAGCAATCTTCAGTTCATGCTACACATTTTTTATAGAATTTGGTTTGGCTTTTCCACTCAAAAACATTGACCCTAAAAATGACAAACATCTCCTACTGTACAAGGAAATAGAGGACGTTATAAACAAAACACCAGGGGAAGGCTGATAAAAATTGGAAATTAATTTGGAACCGCTGCCATGTGGAAATCTTTTGATTTAGTTGCTGTAACGTTGTCCACTGTTTACGTGAAGCGTCAAGCTTGCCCCCAATTATGACAAAAAGTGAACCTGCACCTTCTCCCTTCAGCGCCACTTTGAGAATTGCAGTGGCCACACAACAGAAGATAGGCCTACCGGTCAGCAAAGCATGACATTGTTTCTCTCTGTTCCACATAATGGTCCAAAAACAAGACTGACGTGTGTTACTCTTTGTTGTAAAAATATACATTCATTCCCCACACTTGAAGCCTTAAAAACGTTGGGGCTAGTCATGGCCGAGTTCCTGTTAACATTGTGCTCCCGGACCTCACAAACTTGTGCCATGGTGCCACGGAACAGGAGTTAGAAAATAATATTAAAGTTAATTTGAAATTATTTGAGGATGACCACAGATTACTGGAATGACAATTACCATAAGATCTGCTACATGGGAATAACCTGTGACTACACTACCTCAGAGTACGAGTTTAAATCCAAAGTACCACCTTCAGCAATGTTTCCGCGAGAAGATGCCAAGACAAGAAAACACTGGAAGAGAAATTGTGAAACAACTCGTGAAAGAGCTTGGTTTCAATTCAGCAGTGCTGAAGAAAGTTGTCTGGGTAACAGACCAGAAAGTTGTCTGGGTAACAGACCAGAAAGTTGTCTGGGTAACAGACCAGAAAGTTGTCTGTGCAACAGACCAGAAAGTTGTCTGTGCAACAGTCCAGGGATCTAAATTGATCGCAGCGATTAGGTCCTCTGGAAGCTTTGATGGCCAGGACCATGTTTACCACTGAGATGAAACAAGCGCTTGCCACTGCTGAGTTTGAGGATGGTGTCCCAGAGGTGACGGCAGATTTGCTTGTCATCAGTAAGATATATATAGATCAATCTAGACTGCAGACCAGTCGTGAGAGACTATGAGAAAATGGATGAAACAAGATTCAGCACTGTTCAAGTCTCCCAAGATTCCATCATGGGAGTAAACTGAGCTTTGTTAAAAGCTTGAGTTGGAGAATAGATGACACCTTCCATTGTGCTGGATTCTTTTGGGGACTTACTCCGCCATTTTTACTAAAACAGAGAGAGCTTGAGGGTGAGCAGTTCCCTGCCCTCAACCTGGTCTTCCTGTGGGGTGAGAGGCTGAGGAACCAATGCCAACCTGTGGACACGGACCCTTTGAATCATTTGCAGGAATACAGAAAAGTTCAAATCCAGCCATTGCACAAGTTCAGCCAGCTCAGAATGCTTTCAACCATCAAACGTAGAAGCTTGCATGAAGAGTCCAGAAAACAAATGTCCCGGTTCCGTAAACCACAATATTTGTTGCGGGACATTTCATCACTATTCTTCACATGCCACCACAAGAAAATGTACAATATGGTACACAGCAAACTGTAAAATAATATTATTATTATATGTCTCCCAGTGCTACAGACAGCAGAGTTTTAGTGGTGAAAGCTACGTACCGGCCAACCTGAAATGTGGCATGGATTACTCGCTATCACAGATCAAAAGGGCATATCCTGCTGAATTGTGCCGAAATATGGCGCCTTGAACAAATATCCAGCATAGCAAAGATTTTGGGCGAATAGAATATTGACATTGATATTAACACCATCCTGTTGATTAAATATATGTATAATGTGATATTTAGAGTTGTCTTTCAAAAGCATTCTGTCATTACTAAATGTGCAATTTCAAGTACA
Organism: Novumbra hubbsi; assembly: GCA_016801125.1. Lineage (NCBI taxonomy): Eukaryota > Metazoa > Chordata > Actinopteri > Esociformes > Umbridae > Novumbra > Novumbra hubbsi. The sequence goes on along the minus strand of JACXGK010001350.1, from coordinate 16,459 downwards.
AATATATAATATGATTAAAATAGGAACTACTTACAAAATGGGACATGTATGTTTTAAATGTCCCTGCCATAGAGGTCACGTGGTGTATCAAACAGCCTCTCAAGGCCTGTCCTAAATGAAATCCACCAAGGAACCCAATGCTTCCTCAAACACAATCCCCTGTGTGGCAACACTGCATGGTTGCCATTTTCAGGCAAGCTTATCCCCCCAATCCAAACAGGAGAACAAGGGCTTTGCATATACCTCATTCAGCAACTCAGCAAGGGGGAATTTGGCGGCACAAAGCCAACCCGGGTGAGCTGGTGAGGAGCTGTTAATGAACGATGGCCTCCTTCCATATCTCTGTAAGTAGGACGGGGAACAACTCATACGAGCAGCAGCCTATTTCCTTTTTTTCTGTACTTTGAAGCAGCTTGATGAACAAGAACACCCCTGGACAGGATGCAATCTCCCCCAGGGCCTTAACACCAATCCATCTCCCTAATGCTGAATGCCAAGCAGGGAAGAATCATGTACAGGTTAATATATTGTACATATTTCCTTCCCCCAACCATTTTGTTTACTGTTTTACTGACCGGCTCGGTTTGAAGGTTCTCAATTGGCCTTTTACCTTTATGGAATACATATTTTGGTTTTCCTTTGGAAAATACATATGATTAGCAACAAGATTTTGCAAAAGAGGCCAGCTCAAGTTTTGGACTTTGTTGTAAATTGCTTGAGGAATTATCGACTGCTTCAAATGGAGCTGGTGTTTTCATGTTATTTGTGGCAAAAGTGTCGATCTAATCAAAACAAATAGGCATTTGTTTACATGTAATACTATAAATAATAAAGTAAACAATTTGGTGGGGTACAGTGTCATTTTTGGCAAGTGGATGAAAAGAGAAATAAGAGAAATCTAGTCAAAAGTGACATTTGGAAATATGTAACTCATGATGAAACCAGTTAGTCAGCTAAAGCAACGTCCTTATAAGTTGGTACTTTATTGAGGCATATTACATAACAACATTATATGTATATATATACATTTGCATATGTACCATTCTGAAATGTCAGAAAACAGGCAGATAAAAGCCTTTTTCTCATGCATGTAAAGAATGCCGGATTTCATATCCATACTGTAGAAATGAAACAATACAATAACTATTAAGATAAACCAAAGTTATCAAATCAATAAAAGACAATGTATAAAGGAGCAGTATCCTTCCTACAAACAAAGGGCTGCCTTTCATGCTGCAGCAGCCCCTTAACATTGGAAGCATTAAAGCATTTAATTACGGTAAACATTTGTTGTGAATAAATAAGTTATAAAAAATTCCTTGTTTCAAAGGTTTTTTCTTTTCCTAACAGTAAACGACAGTATCTTTGACATTACGCACTTTACAACATTAAACACATTTTCTGTTCACAATAACAAAAAGTCGGTTCTCAATTACAAACTGCGATTCATTGCGGAAGAGGAGAGGATTGCAGACATTCAAGGCAAATACTGACTGTCACGTCGCCTCCAGGTGGCGGGCCTTCCTCCTGGCACGTGGCTCCCCGGCGTTCGACGTCGCCGGCCTTCTAGTGGCCATCGTGTATGTTTGTCCTGTTTCCCATGCCCTGTGAAGGCACCCTTCCCTGATCCCTTACACCTGCACCCAATTAGTTGGGTATTTAAGCCCCTGTGTGTCTTGTCTCCGTGTGTGTTATTGTCGCTGTGTTTCATGAGGCCAGTACGTTCGTACTGTGCAGTGTATATCGAAAGGGAAACATTTTTCCCATACTTAATTTTTTCTGTACCTGCGAGCACGTTGCTCATTCTACCTCCAGTGAGAGGCTTTTGTTTAGCTACGGGAGTACGTTATTAAACCAAATTCTTTGTGAGCTCAAAACCTGCAGTTTGGTCCCATTCACTCCAACATCACATTGACAGCGTGTTAGCACTGGACTATGGCTCTGCACGCATTTATTTAAATCACGTTATTGCTTATTATAGTAATTACATGATGTAATAATGGCAGCTTGGGTAGTCATCATATAAACTGCTTGCTCCAAAAGCTGGATTACAGAACTACGCTCTGTACTTCAAACCGAACATTCGGACAGACAGTAGAGCAGCAAGACATGCACAATCAATGTGAGGGTGGAGGGGCCATAAAAACCAAAATGTTGTCTAAACACTTTTGAGTGTATCCCCCAACACATACTCTTCTTTTGAAAATGTTTTTCAAAATGTTTTCTCTGCATTGTTTGTTATATTGAGACAGAAACACGTTCTTCTAGGCAATTATTTATTGTAAAACTAAAAAGACAAGCAATGGCACAGAATGCCTTGCATTTGGCTTATCCTGTCATTTTCAAGTTTACCTGAGCTGCTGGAGTATAAGTTCACCGTTTGGCTGTGAGGTCAGACTTATTAACTGACTTATTACCAGAACTGCTCTTGACAAAATAATTAAATTACCAGTCCCAAAATTCCAACTGCCCTCTTGAAACATCTACAGTGGGAAGAACAAGTATTTGATGCACTGCCAATTTTTATAATAGGTACACTTTAACTGTAAGAGTCGGAATCTAAAACAAAAATCCAGAAAATCACATTGTATGATTTTTGAGTAATTCATTTGCATTTTATTGCATGACATAAGTATTTGGTAAGATTTCCGGCTCTCACAGACCTGTTTTCTTTAAGAAGCCTGTTCTCCACTCATTACCTGTATTTACTGCACCTGTTTGAACTCGTTACCTGCAGAAAAGACACCTGTCCACACACTCAATCAAACAGACTCCAACCGCTCCAAAATGGCCAAGACCAGGGAGCTGTGTAAGGACATCAGGGATAGAATTGTAGGCCTGCACAAGGCTGGGATGGGCTACAGGACAATAGGCAAGCAGCTTGAGAAGCAGGTGAGAAGGCAACAACTGTTGGCGCAATTATTAGAAAATGGAAGAAGTTCAAGATGACGGTCAATCACCCTCGGTCTGGGGCTCCATGCAAGATCTCACCTCGTGGGGCATCAATGATTGTAACGTAAATGGTAGCACGGTGCCGGTTGGTGGTGGTATTTTGGGAGCACTTTTATTTTGAAGCACACTTTGGTCACTTCGTACATTACGCGCACCTGTTTGCACTCTGTTATTTGTGTGTGTGTGTTTATATGTCCTTTGTTTCTGTCACTGGGTGTTGCTCATTCCAGTCTAAACTCCACTCGCCATGTTTGGAGGAAGAAGAAGGATGAGTACAACCCTAAGAACACCATCCCAACCGTGAAACATGGAGGTGGAAACATTCTTTGGGGATGCTTTTCTGCAAAGGGGACAGGACGACTGGATGGGGCCATGTATCGCAAGATCTTGGCCAACTACCTCCTTACCTCAGTAAGAACATTGATGATGGGTCGTGGCTGCGTCTTCCAGCATGACAACGACCCGAAACCCGCAGCAAGGGCAACTAAGGAGTGGCTCCGTAAGAAGCATCTCAATGTCCTGGAGTGGCCTAGCCAGTCTCCAGACCTGAACCCAATAGAAAATGTTTGGAGGGAGCTGAAAGTCCGTATTGCCCAGCAACAGCCCTGAAACCTGAAGGATCTGGAGAAGGTCTGCATGGAGGAGTGGGCCAAAATCCCTGCTGCAGTGTGTGCAAACCTGGTCAAGAACTACAGGACACATTTCGTCTCTGTAATTGCAAAAAATGATTATGTCATGCAATAAAATGCAATGAATCAATTAAAAATCATACAATGTGATTTTCAGGATTTTTGTCTTATAACGCTCCCCCTCCATCATTTCTTTCTTTTAAGTTCAGTTACCTACTACTCAGTAACTACTCTGGGCATCGGGCCTGGCTCTTTAGCTTGGGTTGTGAGAATATTATTTCCAGTATTGTTCTGGACTAATACCACTAATTATCTGAACATATGTGGGCAGGTATCCCCAACCACACAAGCTTTGTCAGTAGATAATAAACACTAACTATTACCTTATCGTAACAAGAATATTTTAGGCAGAGCATTGACACAAGCGGCAGGTTCAATAAATAAAAAGGGCTACAGTACTTGCAATGCTGCAGGTTGTTCTATATTCAGGTTTAAATATCTACGTCAGTTCCAGGTTGGGGCTGAGCTAATGTCAGAGCAGAGATACGTTTGGTCCTGCAGGGGAAGAAGTACCAGAGGGTTGAGTCCTCCAACACTAGTCAAAGTTAATGACGCATTGGTGTTGTTTTTTCTGCACTGCTCAAGTTGAGCTTTTTCCCTCCCTGGGAGAAAACCTTAGTTACCGTTTATAAAAGAAAGGAAAACTAAAATGTTTTTTTGTTTCAACAACTTTTTCGTGTCTGCCTGACTTTATTTCCACTGTCCTGCAGGTAAACGTGCATCCTCAAGTCCACAAACGTAAATATGTCATAACATTACAGTCACCTAACCCTCCTCGGGCCAATGGTTCTCCCGGCATCACCAAATCCCTTGAACTGTGTTAAATGGCTGGACAATTTCTCTCTAAAAGGGCTATGATCCCGGATTTACTTTGTAGAGGGAGAGAAACTATGTCATGCTTTGCTGCCTGGTGTTGCTGCTGTTGTGAGGCAGCATTTGCATCTTCGGCCAAGTACACACTGGAGAGAGGAGTTGCCGATTCTTTTGCTGTCTTTCTTAAAAATTGCATTTCACATTGTCAGTCAAAACTACATTAAAACATTGTCACTTGGCAGCCTTCCTCCATTCATTTATGAAGCCTACATTTAAAACTCTCTTTGAGAGTTTTCATTGACCAGTTTTCTATATTTTCTATGCGACATGATGTTAACATTACAGCACATGTTTATGGATAAAAAAAACTTGGGTGCACAAATTTTCAAACATCTGTAGCAGTAATGCTAGGCTTTGTAGATCCTAGTTTGAATAGAGGCACGTGAGCTTCTCGCTCGTACCACATAGCAACAGCTGCACTTTGATCTTCATTCTACCATGTTGTGCTTTGGCTCGCCCCATGTGAATAGAATATGGCAAATGGGGATGAACACAGTATTGGGCACACATTGAGATAATAAACAACTTATGAAAAAAAAAAAAAGGCTGGAATTTTATTGTTTACAAATTACATGCCCCTGCCTCGGGCATTGTACCGTATTGGCGAGGGTGCTAATTACATAAACTGTACATTTTAAGAAAGGTAAAACAACCGCAGAGTAAGTCGCTTCTAATCAATTAATTAGTTATCGGCAATTGTAATTGCTGGAAAGAAGACCTAAAAATAAACAATAAACAAAAAAGGCAACATTATACGGAAAGACAACAAAAGTGGAGTAATTGGAACTACTTCATGCATTCTATGAAAAAATTAGACTTCAGATGTCTTCTGAGGATGGAAATAGAACCTATGATCCATGGCGTCTGGAAAAAGAGGTTCCATCATTGAGGGGCTAAGACAGAGAAGAGTTGGGACTGTGTAAAGGGATGTAGGGTTTGAGCATTGCCTGAAGGTATGGAGGAAACTTTTCTCTTGTTCTGTAGGCAAGAAGCTTGGCCTTTTAGTGGATATAAGATTTAAGGTGAATCGTTGCTCAGTCTATGGTCCTAAGCCCCTCCACAGAGCTGTTTTTGAATATATCTTTTGCAAAATCTTTACCAGTCTCCCAGTCTCCCCTGCTGCTGAAAAACATCCCCACAACATTATGCTGCCACTATCATGTTTCACTGTAGGTAAACAAGCAAAAATCAAGCTTTAAATTTGTTTTCCTGACACCACTTCCAAATGCTAGCATTTTAACATTCATTGCATGAATCCAATCCAAATCCATTAAGTTAAAAGGTTTATTGATTACTTTTTGACAAACCATGAAAACGTATAATGTCACTGACAGTAAGGGAATTTTTTTACAATTCAGTCAAACAACAATTCTCAATAAACCTGCCAGCTCTGTGATGAATTAGTAATGACTTTTCCTATAATGTTACATTGATGACATTTCCAGTTTAATCACATTTTGGGTCGGATTAACCATTCTAAATACTAATTACCTGTCAACGGAACTAGCATTCAGCATGAGGAATGGGGGAAAGGAGCATGATACTGCTGAAATGTGGTTTAAGGAGCATTAAAAGTATCTATCCACACACCTCTGGAAACCAGGATAAAAGTGAAAAGGGGGAATAATAAGCTTTCACTGTACTGATAAGTAACCAGGTCTGACAGCAAAGGTAATTAAAATGAATTATGTAGGGGCTGTTTTTTCTCTGCCTTGCCTTACAACATATCTGTCCCTGTGTGTTTGTAGAGAGGCTGCTCATTGGGCTGTGAAATCACAACCATCTGACAGCATTCCTCCATCCCTCCCCTTCTAACTTATCATGTATTTCCTGTTGCATGTGCCTCATGTCTCCACCTCCCTACCACAAAAAATGTGTCACACGGTCTCTATTAATATGTCACCACTCGTATGCCCATCCAGTGGGGTGGTTCAGACTATAGGCCATTTGCTCACATTGTTGTGGACAGAAACAGACGGTGTCTGCATGTCTTCATCTATTAATTATAGATCACCTCCTGCCTCCCTTCATTGCCTAAATCCCTTCCACCATAATTTGTTTCTCTTTTCTCTCTCACTAGATACTGTAGGTTTTCACCACAAATAAAGGCCAAAAGTTTGAGACGACAGTGTGATGGCCATGCTAAAGCTGGGAAGCATTCACATGTGCAAACATAAATCATACTTCAATACCCGCCGTGACTGGGCTCTGCAACTCCACCACGGAAAATGGGGAAGAGCTTCTAAATGTGTCGGAACAGTAGGTTGGATCATCTGAATCTCCTTGGAGTTAGTGAACCAGTCTACTGCTGCTGGGTGCCTGTTAAACCTTTGACAAAGTAAGTCTGTCATTCCGTGCCGGCTGTAGCCAGTTGCAGGCCCTAAGAAAAAATTGGGGGGCCACAAGAGAATGATTATGTCGCTGAAGCCTAGATCCAGCCCTGCTGTCACTAGATAGGATTTGTTATGCTGTCTTGATACGGGCGCAGTGCACTATAGCTCTGGTATCTTGGAATAATTTTGCAAAGTTAGCAGATTTTAGGAATGGGCTTAAAATATTGAGTAAGTTAGATGTATATCCACAAATGTACCCACATATATGTTCTGTGTAAACAGTTTCATGATTATTTCTAAATCTACAGTTTTTTGAAAATTAAGTGTTAACTGAAAACTTGCTTCATAGAAGCATTTTCACATTGTAGGTGAGGCCATTCCATGTGTCAGATGTCAGTTTGATTCCCTGGAGTACTGTATAGTTCATCTTGGGTGCTTTGATTGAACATGAAAATTGAAAATGAGGTAGGCCTCATGGCAAAATTAAGCTCTAGAAGCCAGAGAACTGCTGGTATTTACTAGCATAGAGATTGGTGCTCAGTTTATTTCAAACCCAGTCTACTGATATACAACCATGGCCTGATAAATGCTTGAGCAAATATGATGGATGTCACACGGCAGCCAGGCCAACAGGACGATTGTCACTGTGCAGGCCTATAACATAGACCATTAATGAAGACTCAGATGTGACATGGAGGGACTGTGGCAAAGCAAGGAAAAATGTAAATTTTACATAATACATAAATTCATTCTGGGCCATTGGTTTGAGTGACTCCAGTGCGCAGCTCCTACTAAGCGAGACATTAAAGTAAGATGCCTCTGACAGATGGCTTGACTACTTGAACTAAGGAAGAAATATAGCGCTCTGAATGGGATCTCATTTCAAGTTCTACAAAGTGAAATTGGAGTTTTGTTCTGCGAAGGCATCTCCTCTTGGGTGTATATTTGAGCTGTGTGCGTTAGAGTGGGGTGGTGCCTATGCATTTAAACCATAATATTACCTTTAAATATGTTTCAACCATGGTAATAATATGTATTTTCAGAAATAAAACAGCAAACTAAATTGATTGCCAAGAAAGTATACGAATAACTTGCTATGAGACCCATCCTCTATATGACATAAACTATACATAGTTCATGTCCTGAAACCCAAATGCATTTCTTAGTAGTAATGTGTGTGTATTATATCTCTGTCATTTGTAACTTGTTCATTTATCTGAGGCCACACCAGTACCATACAAAAGCACTTACTTTAGAGAGGCCTCTACATACTACATACTGTAGTAAATTGTCCTGTCTCTGTACGATGTAGTAATCAAACGATTGAAAAAAACACACATGCAGGGTGAAAGCTAGTTTTGTGTTGCAAAAAGGTTTAAATGGGCTCAGCCCAAGGACAACCAAATCATACCAAAATAAAAATTTTGGTTGGCAAATTACAAATAAATTACATGAAAGATATGAAAAGCATATATCTGGACAACCGGCTCTGAATGAAGAAATTGGGAAAGTAGATATCTTGGTGGGGCAGAAGGTGATGGACCTCAGAGGAATCTTGACTCCAGGCACGTGCACAACAGTAGCCACCAGAGCAAAGCAGAGAATCAACACAGCAGCTGCAACTTGTCAATGTGCTGCCAGTGAGGCCGAGTGAGAGTCTGTTCCACTCCTCCTCCTTTCCTTTCCATCCAGATGTCTTAGGTTGTAAGTCCCTCTGGGGTCCTCTCCATCAGAGCTGCGTAGTGCCTAACATCGACACACACACCAAGGTAGGCCCTACAACACTCTGATAGAGGCAAAGTGTGTATGGGGAGGTTGGGTCATTTATGTGCCAAATGTCCAAATACAAATACTTTCGGTTTCTGGGTCTCTTTGGGATACTATCCCTAATGTTAGTAATTTTCCTATTTTTTTCTAGTTTGAAGACTTCAGAGCCACAGAGAGACAGCAAGATGTATTTAAACGATTGATTTTATGCCATACTGTATCTTGAACACTTTTGGTTACTTGACTGATGTACATTTCCAAAGAAATTGTGACACTGTGTAAAATGTAACGTAAAAATCAAATACATTGATGCGTAAATCATTTAAAAACTACATTCAATAGAAAACAGTACCAAGACAACATATCAAAAGTTTAAACTGGGAATTCGTTTTTTTTCTTGTAAAATACATGCTCACTGTGAATTTGATGCCAGCAACTTCTGCCAATTTATTCTATCTTACTACAGTTACGTAAAGTGCATCCGGAAAGTATTCACAGCGCTTCACTTCATGTTACAGCCATATTCCAAAATGAATTAAATTCAAATTTTTTCCCAATATTCTATTCACCCCAAAATGATATATATTTTTTTTTATGAAAATAAAGAAATCACATGTACACATGTACAGCCTTTGCCATGATAAACAAAATTGATCCACTGATCATCCTTTTGATGTTTCTAGTACACCTGTGGTAAATTCAGTTGAAAAAAAGTTGGAAAGGCACTTGATTTGGAAAGGCACCCACCTGTCTATACAGCGTCCCACAGTCGACAGTGCATGTCAGAGCACAAACCATGAAATAATGTCCAAGTAATGGTCTGTAGACCTCTGAGCCAGGATTGTATTGAAGCACAGTTCTAGGAAAGGGTACAGAAAAAGTTCTGCAGCCTTGAATGTCCCAATGAGCGCAGTGGCCTCCATCATCCGATAATGGTAGAAGTCTGGAACCATCAGGACACTTCCTAGAGTTTCAGGCTCCAGCGTTGCTTTGTGAAGAGAGGAGAACCGTCCGGAAGGACAACCATCTTTGCAGCACTCCACCAGGCTTGTATGGTAGAGTGGCCAGACGGAAGCCACTCCTCAGTAAAAGCCACATGACAGCACGTCTGGAGTATAGCAATAGGCACCTGAAGGACTCTTAGATCATAAGAAACAAAATGTTCTGGTCTGATGAAACAAAGTTTGAACTCTTTGGCCTGAATGCCAAGCGTCATGTCTAGAGTAAACCAGGCACCGATCATTACCTGGCCAATACCATCCCTACAGTGAATCATAGTGGTGGGGGCATGATGCTGTGGGGATGTTTTTCAGTGGAAGGAACTGGGAGATTAGTCAGAATCAAAGGAAAGATGAATGCAGCAATGTACAGAGACATCCTTAATGTAAACATGCTCCAGAGCGCTATTGACCTCAGACTGGAAGAAGGTTCATCTTCTAACAGAACAATGACCCTAAGCACACCAGCCAAGATAACGAATGAGTGGCTTCGGGACAACTCTTTGAATTTCCTTGAGTGGCCCAGTCAGAGGCTAGACTTGATCCCGATTGAAAACCTCTGGAGAGATCTGAAAATGGCTGTCCACTGATGCTCCCCATCCATCCTGATGGAGCTTGAGAGGTCCTGCAAAGATGAATGTGAGAAACTGCCCAAAAATAGGTGTCAAGCATGTAGCATCATAATCAAAAAGACTTGTTGCTCTAATTACTAATGTGATTAACATCCATTAATAAATTGTCATAGAATGCAAGGGCATCCTGCTGTCGGTTCTGAAATCAATGGCCTTGATATTTTCAGCAAGACAAAGCCAAACCACATTCTTCACAGATTACTACAGCACAATGTCATAGTAATTGAGTCTGGGTACTATACTGGCAGACCAGACCTGTCCCCTTTTGAATTTTTTTTAAACATTATGAAACAAATACTAATAAGAAAGGAGGCCCTGACCTGTTGAGCGGCTGAAATCTTATAACAAGCATACATACATCTTTCAAAAATACAGCAATCGGTCACCTCTGTTCCAGAACGTTTACAGAGTGTTGTTAAAAGTAGAGGTGATGCAGCAGTGATAAACATGCCCCTGTCCTAACAATTGAATATATAGATACATTATTTCATATGATTGCATTCTGTTTTGATTTGCTTTTTACGCTACGTCCCAACATTTTTAGATATGGGATTGTAGATCTCAGTTAGTGAAAAGTTAACTTGTACAAATGTTTGGTATTGTCCATGATAGTTTATGGGGTCGATAAAGATATGATTCGACAAGGTTGGTGTGGAGGAACCGAAGTGGCCTGCACAGAGCCCTGACCTCAACCCCATTAAAAATCTTTAGGACGAATTGGAATGGCGATTGCAAGCCAAACCTTATAATCCCAGTACAGTCCCTAACCTCAGAAATGTTCTTTTGGCTGAATAGGCACAAATTCCCACAGAGACATTCAAAGATTTAGGGAAAGCCAGTAACACTTTCTGTTAAGGGTATGTGAACTATCATTACAAATACAGAAGTTAACATGAACGAATGATGAACAAAGACACCAACAAATGATTAAAACAATAACCTTTACTTTATAATTTATTAATGCATAACAACATTGTGTAATTTCATTTGTTGAGGTTGCAAGAACACACAGTTTGTACTGTTATTTGTAAATGTTGATATATGACATGCATTGATGTAGCTAGTTGTTTACATGAACAATAAGTTATGTAATATGAACTATTTTAAGGATAAACCAATTGTATTGAATACATTATTGAAAAGTTCATGTTAGTTAATGATTCATTTTATTTATCATTTATTTGTATTAACTACTGATGATTTTTCTGTTCTCAACAGTTTAGAGCTACCAATGGGTCATTCGCTAGTGATTGTTAATGTAGGATAATAGTGAATGATAAAGTATCAGTTATTAATGGTTTATAGCTAGAACAGGCAAGTCAAATTCAAGAAATAGTTACATCAATCATTTTAATTTTGTAAAGCCCTTTTTACATCATAATTTGTCAAGTGCTAATACAGCAGTCATTTTGTGTAAAAAAAACCTTTATGTTTAACGAGTGTAGTAAAACTAAGAAAAAGGATGAGAGAATTGCATGTTAACATGAATAAAACTGAGGCTGAACCAAAACTAACAAACACATGACTGGAGCCAGCATACAGCTAATTAGAGACAGCTAATAACCCTATAGTAAATCGCTAACCCTTACAGTTCAACAAAAGTTCCTAAACAATTACAGTTACAAAATTCAGATATATTAATACTAGGAATATTGTCAGGAGTGTCAATGGTTTTGTAATGGGATGTCCAACAAGCTCATATAGGTGGGATGTTTGTGTGTCACATACTTTTGGAGATTAGGGGTCTCCAAACCCTACTCCAAGAGAGTTACTGTCCTGGTGGTTTTCACTCCAACCATTATTTAGCACAAATAATGGAAACAACCAGGACAGTAGCGATCCAGGAACAAGGTTGGACACCACTGGTGTAGACAATGTCTGCTTGCTTACTCATACCCTAGTACACATGTTGTGAAAGTAAAACCTCATTCTGAGATGATTGACATGCTGCCAGTCGCAGTTTTCCATCCTAATCATTTGTTAATTCACAAGCATACTTAGAATGTGGGAAAATGACAATATAAAACAAGATTACTTATTATACCCATATGGGTGTTTGAAATGAGTACATCCACATCCAGATTGGGTGACCTCAATGCATCATTGACAACTATGCAATCCACAAACCACATTGGAGCTTTGTCCATCTCAAATTAAACAACACCATAAAATATTCACTGCAATGACAATAATATATTTACTCATACTTAATTAAAATGTATGTGAATACTTAGGGTGAGTCTTAACTGTGACCTTGCATGACTCATTCCTACTGACATTTTTAAGAATGTGGTTTAGGCCCAAATTAGTGATTTAATGTATTCCCATAGTTGTTGAAATATGGCATGCAGTAATTCCTATCAATGTTAACTTACACCAGTGCTTCTAGACATCAGCGCCAATAATTCAGTTACCAAAGAAAATAACTGAGAGACCACTGATCCTCTTTACTGCAACAGATGTGACTGCATTGGTTGGCCCCACTTGCTATATTTTCAACTAGTTATGGAGCAGAGTGGAAACTGATAGCCGTTAGGGCCTTTCAACAAAAAAAAACCCTATAATATCATATGACAGCCAGACAGACTGGGAAAAGGCATTTAAAACACTACTCAAAGGTAGAGATAATGTACTTACTTACAAGCAAATCTAATATCACTTTGATTAGATTTTACGCCAGGGCTAGCTCCTTTTGATTCTCACCCCTCCTCCTTCCACACTTGGCATTTCGCTCCACTCTTTACTCGGTCCTCTTCCCAAATACATTTCAGTTAATTCAAGGCCGGTCTCATGGGAGATTCCTTTTTCCAATGGCTTTTGTTCTTGACAGTTTTTCATTGTTTGCACAGCTAGTGAAATGCTTCAGTCCAACATTTCTGCTTTTGAGTCAAAAAGAACAAAAACATTTGTTCAGGCAATGCCTCGGAACCCACAGAAGAACAATGAAACACATTTATATGCAAAGTGCTCAGTTCTTCATTTAAGTTCAGAAGGCATTTATAAATGCTCATGCAGGTGCTATCCTATGACTGGTCACTTAGACCCTCTGCAAAAACAAGATGACTCTGGAAACGTGTTAAAATCGATACTTGACAAATCACAAGTAAACTTCCAGAGGCTTACTAACAGGGTTCAAATAAATCAAGTTAGCATGACTTTATCTTTCCCCATACTGTGAACAATTCAGTAATGCTTAGAAGTGGACTTCATCTTTCTCCACACACTGTGTAAAGAAATTTGTAGGTTTGCTATTTAATTGTTGCATGAGTGTTAAGCTTTAACCAATGAAGTGTTTTCTTACTATGTACTGTTGCACCAGAGTGGTCAGTCATTTTACTGTAACTTATGGATTTTTTCTATCATGTGTACATTGCTTTTAAAAAAGTGTATGTTTTTTTGTTCAATAATATTGTCTAATGTATTCATAATACAACATTGTGAACCACTGTGAACAACATAATGCGGTTAATGCTCAAGGTTTTGATGATGTTTGTTGAAAATAATCAGATTTTTCTTTTACCAATTATGAAAAGTCAATCAAAACAAACTTATTTCAATTGAGGGTAATACACTAATAACATGTGTGCATTGTTGCCACAGATTGGCTAGGATTACATCCAAGTCTTAGTTGTTTGTTAATTCTAGGCTTTGGTATGCATGGCAGTGCCCTAGCCAACTACAGCCGGGAGATCTGCAACATACTTTAAGTGTAAAGAAGCGGAAAATAAGCAATGCTGTTGTTCCATGTAGTTCTAACACACCCAATGTTTTTCCTTTTACTCCAAGGAAAGTAAAAGGAAAACCCCTCTTTTCCAATAATGCAAGGTGAATTGGATGTGGACCCTGCTCTAGCTGGGAGGCTAGGGGCATGAGAAAACAGATGGGGGTTATGCTGTACTAATCTCCTCTTTGGAGAATATTGCGGCACTGAGTTACAGTTAGCCTGGCATATCGAAGAGAGGATTGTGTTTACTGGGAGGCTCTGAACACTGCCTGCCATATGTGTGATGCCCAGGGACATGGGAATATTACTGACGGATCCAAATCCTCAGTCCTCTTGTCCCCTTGGCCTCACATGTACAGATAAATGCTGCTATACTATATATTACGTATCCCATTTAGGCCCGGGCTGCTGAAACATAATTGACCACATTAACTTAAGGCAAGCCCGAAGCTAACTTATTCTTATTTAGTGCCGTATTTATGTTAAATATGAACAGTTAGAAACCACACTTTTTATAATATTCCAGGGTAGCAACTGGTCTGCCTAGACCTTTCCCTTTCCATTTTTGTATTTTTGTAAATTTGATCATACCTTCAGTCCAGTTTTCCACCAGCACTAGGCTTTAGTTGACATTGTGTATATTTACTGACATTTCCTATTGACATTCTTCTCTTAGCATCATCCCGCGATGAGACAACCAAAATTGAAAGCTTGTATTTGATGGTTGACGGTCGAAAATTATTATAAATAATTACAGTTATGGCCACATATGTACACCCATGGTGTACGTGTTGGCCACTCCAGCTGTGTTTTTGTTTTGTTTAAATGGGTTAGGGTGAATCATTGAAAGGCTAGTCTGGTCTGTCTTTTTACTCAGAATACCATTTTGAAAGATTTTTATACATACAAACCAAAAATGCAATAACCTCAAACATTGCTTGTACAATGACAAAAAAGAATATCAGAAAAGTTTGCAATATTGCTCTACTTTATAGACCTTCAAGTTCTCTGTGTTTACAGCCGACCCTAATCAGAGTTAAAGGAGACAAGGGGCGCACCAAATGCTGAGCTATCTTTTGTCCCATTCTTCTCTGTCAGTGCTCATCTTCTCAAATGAAAAATGTTTGCCACCTTTCTTGTTCTTCTTCTGCAAATATGTTTACTATTATCCATATTTTCCCCTAGAGAACAGTAGTGGATCTGCTGAGCTTTTTCATAATGCACTGGATATCATATTACCTTAAATGATTAGAGCACCAAAGGCTCAGGACACAAACCCTCCTGAGGTGAATGGCTACACATCCAGTTATTTCACTGCCCTGTACTCACTTCCTTGTCTCCTCCTGGCTCTAAGCTGTCTGTGGAAGGGACAAGACATGAGGCCTGTCATCGCATTTAATGCACAGTCCCTGCAGACTCAGCCATCATGCCTGAAGCTGCAATAAACAGCGCACTCTCTCGCTAGATGTGCTCTGTGAGGCAGGGAAGTAAAAAAAAAGGGAAAACAAAACACAAAAGAGAGGAGGGTTGAGAAGGGGGAAAGCATGTTGTGTGTCATTGTGGGTTGTGTGACTGGGAACAGACTGGGTGTATTGGTGTGTGTGTGATTTAAAATGGTGTGTGTGTAAGGCCGACGAGGAACGGGTCAGAAAGTGCATAGCGGTATGGCTTGTGTCTGTAAGTGTGCCATTGCTACTGTTGGTTTGAGAGGGGGGTCTATAGACAGAGGAATCTGTCGCAGTATACAGTGCAGTATGTGAGGAATAATAAGTGTGACATAGAATAAAGCAGGCTCGAGCTGCTGTGCAGGAGTCAAGCAAAAGAAAGAAGGGGGTTGGGAGAGAGTCATTGCTGATAGAGGAGACTAGCTGTGACAGCAAGCCGTTGGATTGGGGTGAGAAGCTGGGATTAAAGGGAGGTGAGTGCAGCCGCAGCTCACTCCAGTGCACTGAGGGGACTTAGCTGCTGTGACTGGCCAGGAACAGACAGATGGGATGAGGTGTAAAGAGAGAGGGAGAAGGAATTACCCTAAACTATTGGGCCCAAGACCCTCATATCAATTGTCTTGAAATTGATAAAAAATTGCTTTATTAGAAATGGTTCCAAACTTTTCTTTCAACGAAGGCCTAAATCATGAGGTTACATTGGTTTTACATTGGGAAATATTTTAAATCCAAAACTATGTTGCTTGTGAAAGTATTCAGTTGGGTTAAGTATGTATACCAGCTTTGAACAGTGTGATTTTAGACAATTTGTCTTGGCAGATTTACCCCAGGATGTTCAGGTTGAACGATACTGTCATGTCCTGGATGCGGGCCCCTAGCCATCTCTGTGCTTTGGGGCTCCCATTCAGGGCATGGCACATGGAGAGGCCTCTAGCCATCTCTATGCCGTTGTGGGCTCCCCAGTCAGAGCAGCTGCAATCAGTTGACTCTGATTGGGGAGCCTACTTAGGTTAGTTTTACAGCCACACCCGGTGTGGTTTATTGTT